>CM038115.1:30890841-31114439 GCA_001642375.2 Mentha longifolia
GACTTAAAAGAAAAGGAAGGAGTAAAAAACTACAGGAAAACATAAAAATATTCAAAAGTATTTTCAACCATGTTTGTTAATTTTGGGAATGCAAAAGGTGGACTTTTAAAGGATACATGAGTTTTTCTAGAAGTTCTTGTGAAAAGTTTTGAAATTTGTTGGAAATATGTACACTTTAATGCTCATTTGGGAGGAGCAATATGAGAATTTGCAAAAAGAAAAAAAAAAAAAAAAGTACACACTTTTAATATTTTGTTTCATGCAGGCTACAGCATAAAAGCTACTATTTCTTGAAAGGAAGTCTCTTATCATATCTAATGTATCCTTTCATGAATATTTTTTATTTGTTCGATTTTTTATTTATTTAAAATTTATAACAATTGCAAATTAATTGATACAACTCCAGTTATTAGGTTATTGAATACAAAGTCCTATCAGTTAAATGCCTGGTGGGTGGATTGGTTTTATTGGGCTTTGATTAGATAGAAACAACTCGGGTTTTGAATAAAACAATTTTGAATATACAATTAGCTTTGGATTTGTTCGTCAAGTGAATGAACAAATGAATTAATTTCGATAATACTCCGTACTTTTGAAAATTTTGAAATAAAAATAATAAAACACCAACTTATTATATAGATGTAAGGCGACGAACTTAATAATTATCTAAAAACTAGCCGGCCAATTCCTAATTGGCAAAGATTTGTATCAGCCCGGCCGCACAGTGCGGCTAAGGCCTTGAAAGCAAATATATATATATATATATATATATATATATATATATATATATATTTGGCTCAATTAATCCACTTGGCTCACAATTCAAAATGTAAGTTTTATAAAAATATTCAATGGACTTCAATATGAGTCCGGGATGATGCAAGTGTTTCCCTTCCTAATTTTAACCACTAAAAATAGATCGGAAGGCGTATTCATTATAGTAACATGTTTTATTTTCCTGGAATAAAGATTTTCTAGTGTGCGTGAGTTGGTTTTATGATAGTGGGATTAATACTTGAAACCTTTATGGCAAATATTACTAGTTCAAATTTTCCGTGATACAATTTTTAAATTTTAGGTTAAACTATTTAAAAATAAATAAAAAATTCAAAACTACCACTATACTCGGAAAATATATAAACCAAACTGCATTTTCTTAAATTAAATTATTTTGATTTTTCAGATTGATTTGATTAAATCTTAAATATCAATGCCATATATTACCTATACACAACGTCTAATATGTGTTGTAAATGAATTGCCGCAATTATTGGAAACATCAAGAAAAATTATCAGCAGTCCTATTCAATACATGTGCATTAGCCTTACCAACATACTATATATTGATTGTGATAATACGAGTAACACTAGCTCAAAAAAATAAAATCAAATTCATGATATATACTACGTACATAATAATTCCTGACATAAAAAATTGCAATAAATAGATCGACATAATTACTCTCATTTAATGAATTAAAACCAAATTACAAAAACAAAAAAGCAGAATATACATTAACATTTAAAAATCAGAAGACAATTAACATTTAGCTAGCACATAAATCTCTCAAGCCATACAAGACCCAAATATTAAAATGAAAAAAAAAAATGCTTAGTGTTAGAGGCATGACTAATTAAAATCAAAATCAATATCCCAATAAATATTTTTTTTAAATCCAATTAATTAATTAAATTAAACTCTCATCAAATGAGACATTAGTCAAGTAATCCTTCATTTCAAAATCGATGAGCCAATTCTCCAGCATTGACAAAGAAGAAGACGAATCCGGCTCTTGCTTGATCTCGCCGCCGCCGTCGACGCCGGCCGGAGAGGCCGACCTCGAAAACTCGTCGGAATTCGACGTCTCGAGAGAATCGAAGCCGAAGATCGACTCGAACGCTTCAGACACATCCATACCGCTCTCGATCTCTTCGCAGGTCTTTAGGGTTTGCTTGCTGTAGGCCGAATCGACAGTCGTGCTCGAGCATTTTGATTCCGTAGAATCTAGCGGGTTCTTCACCCAGTTCTTGAGCAGCCGAGCTATGTTCTCGGTGCTGGAGGCGTACACGGCGGCGCCGGGCGGTGAGTCGCCGGAAGAGGTGGTGTTTTCCGACGATAAGGCGTCGTGGAGGGCTTGCTTGGCGGTGATGATGTCGTCTTGAAGCCTCTTCTCCCACTGCCCCCTCGAAATGGAGTGGGATTTCGAGGAGGAGATAAGGGCGTTGGCGCCATTGGAGGAGGCGGTTTGAAGCTTTTTGAGCTTCTTCTTCAAATGGGTATTCCAGTAATTTTTAATGTCGTTGTCTGTTCTTTCTGGGAGGTATGAAGCTATAGCAGCCCATCTACAAAAAAGAAAAAGAAAAAAATCAATTAATAAATAGTACTAAACCTAATTTCTTAAAAGTAGAGTAATTAAAATTAAAAATCAGGAAATGAAATGGAACTTACTTGTTGCCTAAAAGGGCTTGAAGTTGAATAATCATCTTCTCTTCTTGATTAGTGAAACTACCTCTCTTAATTCCTGGGCGAAGGTAATTAGTCCACCTCAGCCTGCAACTCTTGCTACATCTCCTCAAACCTAATAATAATTGACATTATTTTAATTAATTAATTTAGATCGAGCTAGATAATTAAAAATATATATATATATGAATTAGGGCAAATGAATTAATTCAAAAAAAAAAAAGAAAAAAGAAAAGAAAAAAGAAAAAAAGAACCTGTAGTGGAAGGGACAGCTCTCCAATTGCCAGGGCCATGCTGTTGAACATAGGAAACTAAGATAATGTCTTCTTCAGGAGTCCATGAACCTTTCTTCACTCCTACTTTATCGCAGCAAGGAGGCCTCCCCATTTCTGTTATTCTTCTTCTTCTTCTTTCTTTCTTTCTGATTCTTGATTTTTTATGTATTTACTAATTTGTACTACTAATTAAAAGAAACAAGTGGGCGCCGGCCCTCCTCTCTCTTTTTCTTGAATTTGTTTCTTCTTTGAGACAAGGGTCGAGTAAGGGATGAGGTTGGTTGAAGTGCATATATAGATAGAGTTGAGTTGATACAGGAGAGAGAGAGAGAGAGAGAAAGAGAAAGAGAAAGAGAGAGAAGAGAGAGAGAGTGAAGTAGAAAAAACAAAGGAGTCAAAAGATGACAGCAAAGGAGAGCATTAAGTACGCCATGGAACCTCTAAAGTCAGCTGCGTCTTCTGTTTCCCTCTGCTGCCCTCACCAAAACCGCGTCGCATTCAATTCAATTCAATTCATTTCATAAACCCTAATCTCTCTCTCCCTCTCTCCCTCATAGTATATGTACTGTATATTCATTAATATTTGTTTTATAAGAATTTCATGCATCGAGCAATTAAGTTTTGCATGCGCCTTACTGTGCTACTACTTACTGATGTCCCCATTTGTAATTACTTCTCCTTCCTATTTTCAAAGGAGGATTGTTTTCAAGAATGATTTCCTTTTTTCCTCTTCTTGACTTTCACTTTCCATCCCAATTTTTGTAATTTGTGCTTCTATCTTCAATTTACATCATCTATTATTGATTTTTAGATTAATACTTCAATGTACTCACAGATGACGTGACAACGGTATAAATAAAAAGGTTAATAAAAATTATACCAAAAAATTAAACCCTAATTGAAAAAATTGATGACGAGGCACTGTCATATGAGTGGTGGTACATTAAGTGTGCCCACGATGGACAGTAGAGCATTTCAGTTGATTTTGAATAATTTGATTGATTTTTAATTATTTTAAGAAGATTGCAAATTAGTACTCCTTCCATCCCGAGACATTTGACGTGTTTGCTTTTTGCACGGGAATTAAGGAGGAAGTGTTAGGGATGTTTAGTATATTGTGTTTAGGATGTAATATTATCTATGTATTTAGGCATATTTGAAACTAGAGCATCATAGATGCATAAAAACATATTGATATCTGGTCTTAAATGAAAGATCTTATCAAGACATTTAATTTGGTATAAAAATTATTAAAACGGAGAACAAATGAGCAAGTTATGATAATTTAAACTTTGATAATTCAAATTATATTGGAAAATATAATTAGGAAATATTAATTGTGATAAGAGATTACTAACTTTACCATTTAAATCCTAATTATCTCTAAATAAGGAAATGTGTCAATTGGTGTGGGACGTCCCCAAAAGAAAAACGCATTAACTGCCTTGGATAAGAGAGTACTTATCTTTGCTTTGTTTAATGTTGAATTGTCTGATTATCTGTTGCTTTGTAATAAGAGAGTACTTATCGGTGGCTTTGTTTAATGTTGAATTTTTTGATTAGATATTGTATTTGATAAAATATTTATTTATTGATTTTTTTTTAAACTTGAAATGTTATATCTGTATTGCATTGACTTTATGAATTATTGGATCGAAATGAAATCATAGTTGGCATTCAAAAGAAACAAGGAAAAATTCTTACACTAACAAAATTATTCAAAATAACCAAATAATTATTTTGGTTAATTCGATTCAATTTCAAAATAATTTTAGTTTAATTTGGATATATATTTTAAAATTTTGATTAATTCAGTTCAGTTTTATTTTTAATGCAAAATCAAACTAAATAATCGAATGTTTACCCCTAGAATCATACATTACCTCCGCTTTATTACAAATGTTCTACGCCATCAAAATACCGATACCAAGAAAGGGTGTAAGTATTGTTGTACAATTTTACTGTCAACTTTGTAAATGCAACAATTATTATGAAACAAGAGCAAAATCGAAATTGGACTCATAAGAAAAAAAAATGAACATAAGTATCAATTAGAGTGCATGTCATATGACACGTGAAATATGTAGTTTGGTATGTCTGCAAATAATTTATAAATTGATAGTGGAATATGCATATATTAATTCATGATCTTTTAATATAATTATTTTCCCCATAGAACCTGTGACGGTAGTGTAGAATGTAGATATAATCATGTGTACAACTTAGTTATAGCAATATTAATTGCTGCACTAATTAAAGCACGATTTAGGGCATATAATTGAATTGATTATTGTGATATAAATGCCAATTAGTGTTGCATGTGCCAAAATATATCAACGAAGAATTACGCACTCGTGTAGGGGACCTCTTTTCTACGACACAAATAGATTATTAAAATTATTAATTCTTGAACTCCGTGAAAATCAATTCTATCCTGCCTATTTATTAAGTACAATAGATTAATTATTGCCGACTTATATAAAATAATTCAAAGAACAAATAAGCTTACTTGAGTTATGCATACATGATTGTATGTTTGTAAAGAATGAGTGCTTGTATATATATTTTTTATTCTCATATACGACACATATTAGTACACCATTATTTTACCTTTGCTTAATTAGAGTGATTAATTAGTACAAAAAATAATTTAATTTTCCTGAAAGAGTTAGTACAATTACTCGCTATCTTCTGCAGCTAGTTAATTTAAGTTAACTAGTTAAGTAATAATTATGTATATTATTAGTGGAATAGTACATTGTTATTGTTCCTTAGGGAAGCTCCAAAAGGTTTACACTAGACACCAAAATTGTGTAATTTTAGTATCAAACAAATTTAATTCCTACTCCAACCATCAAATAAGAAGTTATACCATTAAAAAAACTCTATAAATTAGTTTCCAATATGACAAAATTTACTCATGCTCATTTATATTATGATCAAATATAGGCTTTATTGCTTCTAAAAAATAATTATAGGCTTTATTGCATTATCACTATTATGAGATCTTATAATTAATGACGATACAATAATTTTATATATTCATTATTTGGCCTTGTTAATAATTATGACTTAACTATCATCGATATAAAGACGATGGATTTTTATTACGCACTGAAAAATCCATCCATCATTTAAAATTTTCCATGAAAAATCTAGCCATCACCAACTCTACATAAAAATACGACACGTATATAGTATAATTTGATTTATTGATTTTAATTGGTCAATATTATGTGGTGCAGTATTGTCAATTTTACATACGTACACTTATATTCATGGCGGTCTATAATTAGAATATTAGGAACAGTAAAAATTACTGTAGTATATACATATATTAATTTATGGCGCAGAACATGCATCGGATCAATTTATTATATTCCATGGATGGAATGTTTTATCTTTTGGATAAAACATTTCTGAATTAATTTATTTCACTTAATTATGCATATACATAAATTTATACTAATACACTGAAAACGATAGTATAGAAATGTGGCATAGTATAGAAATGTGGCGACATACCACATTATTTGATGATGGATGATCGCAAATTTATTACTAGTATTCATACCATGATTGCACTATTTTCCGAGACCACTAAATAAATGTTGAAAATGGAAATTAAAAATTGATTCTGTAGAGCAATAGTAGTATTCCCTAGAAATTTCCAGTTTCTTTAGTACTGTAATACTCCGTATGATTTATCTTTGTGCGTGCTATTCATTAAAAAATAAATAAATAAATAAATGTGTTGGTGCCTAAATTAAGTATTTTATTTTAGTTTAATCAAATTTGTAAAATTGAAAACTAAATAGGAAAAAGAAATCTACGCAATAATATTAATTACATTATGCTACTGTGTATCTTTTGCTATAATGCACGGATTCTTCGAAAAATACAACAATGCAGTATTGGATACGTGGGGGATATGGGTGCGGGTGCGATTCGCGTGGCATACGCACGAGATTCGCCACCTGGCGAATCCTACGAAAAAAAAAAAATAGGATACGCGTATCCGGTGGGTAGGATACGCGTATCCGGTAAGAATCTGGATATTTTTGGGGTTTTTTTAAAATAATTTTATATTTTGGGTTTTTTTTATACCTTTTTTATATATATTGTCCTAAAATTTAAATTCACTACAAAATCAATATAGTATTTAATTTATGGGGTTTAATTGAAATCTTCATTTTAATTGAGTTGTATTTAATTTATGATTTTTATTTTTATAAAATGGATGATATATATAATAAAATATAAATATATAGACGTATCATCGACGAATCGCATCCTAAAATTTTTAAAAATCCGTATCCGCGTATCCGAATCGTATCGCCCCCGCACCCGCTCTCCCGCACCCATGCAACATAGATCTTTTGTTTTTAAATTTATGAAATCAGCTTTTTTGTACATTGATGAATTCAAACTTCGTTGTGGAACGACTGGTCCTTAAAACAAAAGTATATTAATAAAGTATTTTGTTGGAATATTTGTTAAGGGGAAGCAGAATCTTACATGTTTTTAAATGATACAATTTGTTTTGATTAGATTCCAAAACTTCATAGAACATTCTCTTATTATTTTTGATCTATGCAAGCATCGCTTCATGTAATTTTCAATGTCTTAGAAAAACTCACTTGTTAGGGAGCTATAACTTTTTAAGTGTATTTTGTTCCAGCACAAGTGAAGCGGCCCAAGCGAAGCTAGCAAAGTGAAGTGAAGCGAAGCGAAGAAGAGCGAAGTAAAGAAAAGCGAAGAAGGCTTAACAGTTTTTAAATTTGCTAAAGCGAAAAGTCTCAAGCAATCACTTTGTAGAAAGTGAAAAGCGACTTGAAGAAAAGCGTTCGGGCAAAACTAATCCGAGAAAGCGACATCAGTACAAGCGTTAAGTTAACAGTATCCATAACTGATGAAGTACCCATGAGAACGCACGAGAAGTGACGAAGTGAACTCAAGTTTGAATTTCAAAATTCAAACTCTGCAACAGTTCGTACACTTCATTAATGCGGCGCAACAGTCAAAGGACGCGTGGAAGATTGCTATAGGACAACGGATATCGCCGGAACAGTGCACAGCTGTTGTCTCCGCTACATTCCAAGTCGGAAATCTGCAGATATCTAGGGTTTTCTCTTCCGGAAAGAAGACAAGCCGGAAAAGCACTGTCCACCTGCAAAAAGCTGCATTGTCGCTTGACCGAAGGGAAGATGGCCGACTCCACTATAAATAGGGGTGCATACTCAATGTTGAAGACTTACGAAACTACTCTCGCGCACAAGCCTTGATGGAGTCCAAGGATCGTTGATTCAAGATCCCGTTCGTGTTCCAAGTGGGCCGGTGACAAGAACTCGAGCTAAAAATTCAAGGAAGCATTGCAAGCATTGATCCAAGAAGTTTGGGCTCAAGAGGTGATGAAGAAGCCCATTGGAGATGGAGGACCGGACAACCCGCAAGTTATTAATCTTATCAAGTCTGATCGGGCTGAAGATTAAAGACTTAGTTATTATTTTCGTCACTTATTTTGCAGCCCACGTTTTGTGCCTTAAAAGGCTTTATTTTTTGGGCTTTATTATTTTATTTGATGGGTTTGACCCATAGTTTGACTATACTTAAGTTATTTTATAGTTGGGCTAGGTTTAGATAGGTTTTTTAGCACTATATATATGGCCATTATGTCATGGCCGAAAATCACCTTTTTGATCAATAATATTTGTGAGTTTATTCTCTCTTTGAGTTCTTCGAATTCTTCTTGATTATTCAAGACGAATTCTCTATCCGGCGAATCAACGAGTTCATCATCCCTCGTTGTGTGTCATTCAGCATCCCCGTGTGGCTCGGCGACCGTCTCTTTGGGATATAGAGGCTTTGACTTATCTATATTACTTAGGGGGTTTAGTTCGTAGACGTATTGGGATTTCCATCGGTTTGAATTTCTTCCTTCCGCGTGCGTGAGTTTTACGAATCTATCAAGGTTCGTATCAAGCCTACTGCAAGAACTTCCGAGTTTTCACAGCATTCAAATCTCTCAAGTTCTGCAATATTAGAGTTAGTTGAGTCCTTAGAAATCTTCAAAAGTCTCTAAGTTAGCAGCACCTAATTCCTTCAACCCTAGACTAGAATCCCATCTTTTCTAGGAGGAGAATCTTTATCCTTTTTACGTGATCTTTCATTGTAAAAGGATTATCTAAGTTAGAACTTTCAAAACCTAAACCCAAACCCTCGTTCGTAGCTTGTTGTTAGATCGAGTTGTAAGTTTGAGTTTGAGTTTGTTTGTGTCTGGTTGATCTGAGTTTGTGAAGCTTAAATCCGAATACTTAAGTGAAAAATAAAGATCGTTTGTTAGGTGTTTGTTAGGTTACTAGAGAACCCGTTCTAATCTCTAGGTTTTAAGTTCAAGGTCGAACTTAGAACACTTCACTTAGAAGAATAAAACCAGGACGTGTTTGTTGTTGTTGTTCGATTTCCGAGTGAAGGAAGTTCAAGTTGCTGAGTGAAGGCAACAAGTGGATGTAGGAGCGTAACCTCCGAACCACTATAAATCGCATGTGTCTTTATTGCTTTCTTCACTGCATTATTAGCTAAGTATTTATCGCTTTCATTTCTTTATCTATTTACAAGCTTTAATTATTGCATAAGGCACACACTCACTCTAACCAACGAACATTATTTTTAAGTTAAGCAAGATTTTACAAAAGCGAATATAATCGCTCACCAAATTTCCGCAAAGCGTTTTTAACTCTGCAAACGATTCGCTTCTGAAAAACACTAGCTTCTTCAAAAGCGAACGCTTCTTGTTCTTAACTCACAGTTTTTCAAGAAAATCTAGAGAAGTCCAAACTTCTCTAACACGTGTATTCACCCCCTCCCTCTACACGTGTAAACTCGCTTCTGGGACCAATATATTTTAATAATAATAATAATAATTGACATGTTTATTTATATTTCTCACATTACATACATTAGCCAATAAATACCATTCAAGATGAATCATGATACTCTATAACATAAAAGCTATTGAATAAATAAATAAATACATTTTGATATTATTCTTGGACAAAATAATACTTTTCTCACTATAATTATTATGATACCTTTTTTTTCTCTGGATAAAGATACACATAAATTATGTGTGTGTATATATATTTTATATGGGCACAGAATGAACATGTAGGGCATTAAATATAGATGGTCCATTAGTGATTTGAACACATGATCATGCATCATGTGCCTTATGATCTGCATTTTTCAGTTCTGTCTTAATTAATTAATTTATTAATTTATTGCTTGCTACAATAGTTGTCAAATTAATGTTACGTTTGCGAAAGGATAAATAAAAACAATATATGCTATTTATTTAATATGTGGACATAGCGTCAGCATTTTATAGAATTAATTAATTCTCATTTTCCGAAAGGGACTATAGCTTCAGCATTTGATCATACGCAATTGTATCTATGGCCATTTTAATTCCGATTTTGGGGAAGCAAAGTTATATTTTTTTTCCTCTAGAGAAAGAGAAATATGATTCGATATGGGAAAAATGAATTCCCTTTAAAATTCTGTACAGTTGTACTAGGGTTCCAAATTAAAGCGCACTGAGCTGAGTTGTGAAACACAGTCTATTGACATTTATTGGGCCCACACGAGAAGAATATATTTGCCGCCCAAACAATATTATCCTAATAAATATTATTCATTCTTGTTCGAACTAAAAAAGAATTCGTAAATCTTTCCTCAAAAAAAAAAAAAAAAAAAAAAAAAAAAAAAAACCTACTCGGCTACTCTCTCTGTCCACCAATAAAAGTTACAGAAATTTCATGACGAGGTTTAATATTGGGTTAATCCATAAAGTAGCCACTTTGATATAACAAACCTAAATATTAGCTACTCATATAAAAAAACACAAATAATAGCCACTTTTTACGAATACATGAGTCGTGTATTCATTTATTCAAGATTAATTTTTACGAATACATGAGTCGTGTATTTATGTATTCGTGTATTCAATGTTAATTTTTACGAATACAAGAGTCGTGTATTCATGTATTCTTGTATTCAAAGTTAATTTTCACAAATACTTGAGTCGCATATTTATGAATTCGTGTCTTTATGGGTATTTTGGTAAGAGTAACTAGTTTTTGTGTTTTTTATATGAGTGGATAGTATTTGAGTTTGCTATATTAAAGTGGCTACTTTAATGGTTCCATTTAATATTTGTAATGTAATGAATTGAAAGATAGTGAAGTGTGGACCTCACTTTAAAAATGCATTTTACGAGTTAATGAGTTATAAAGGTAGATCCATCTAGATTTTTTTTCATAAATAAGTAATGAGATTGGTGATAAAATAGGATAAAGCAGAGTAGATGTTTTAAAATTATTGAAAATTTGTTACTTTTTCTCAGTACTCCCTATTTCTCATCTCATTTCATACACATTATTATTTTATATAGTATCTCATATATATTCAATTTGAAGGAGTAATAATTGTTAACTTTTAAAATTGGTAAAAATTGCCTCTTTATTCTAGGATAATTTAGAATAACATCTTCGTGATAATTGCTATTTTAATTACTTCTTTTAGGATGATGATCATTTTTTCACGATATATAATTGATAATTTGAAAAATTCTCACTTCTCATTAAGATAATTGTTACTTTACAAAAAATATCACTTATGATAATCTTGCATGATGGGCCGGCTTCCAAATTTGTCTTAATATTATGACCTAAAGTCTTCTAGGTGTTTGGTTGAATATATTAGACAATACTTAATTTCATGATATATACATTGTTGATCGGATAGACTCGTCCCATATTTAGTCTCATGATACTGCCATGCCATGTAAGAGTAATCTCGCAATCTTGCAATTTTTTTTAATGTTGGTCTCCCTGCTAATGAAAAATTAATATTGAGTGATTTAAGTTTTTTGATCAATTTTTATTTATCAAATGTGGTATCTCAAAATAAAAATACTTTACAAAAAATAAGGAAATCATATATTAGTTTGCGTGTTAAGTAGATTTATTGGCCTAGAAGAGTTGATTGATTTGAATTAGTTCCAAAAATAACTATCGGCCTCATATCCATCAACCATCATACTCAACACCTTACTCGTAAATAATAGAATAAATGAAATATTCAGATGTCATTTTCTCTCTCTAATCAAAAGTTGTTTATTTATCTTGCCATGTATAAATTGGATTATATATTTATTTTCGAATGTTCTGGACTTAAAAAGAACCCAATATTACAAACTTGTGTTGCTACAAATTTTAATGTAGGAGAATTTGGGACTATTATACACGGTAGGCGTAACTACTGGGCCGATTTGTAGCTCTAATAAGAGAATAAATATACACATGTAAGCAAATTAACAATATTTTATCTATTTATTTCCAATTTTATTTCTAGATAAATAAAATTAAGGAACTACGTGATTGAAAACGGCTTCCATTGATTTAAGTTATCCGTCAAATTAAGGTCTCACAACATCAACTTTGTTTTTTTAACAAAATTATATTGGATTAGTAAATGAGAAACTACTTGATAAAATTAAAGTCTTGGGTATATAATGTGACCCAGAAAATATTGGGCCCTTAAAGAAGAAAGGAACCCATTGTAGTATAGTTAGTCCACGGAATTCATTTATTTGTAAACCCATTTAATTGCAGCATTAATTAAAACTAGTACTAGTATTTGCACTCGCGTCTCACGCCGCGATAAATATTTGCATTATAAGTTAAATTTATTTAAATTTACAAGACTATAATATACATATTGCTGTATGCATAATTTATATTGTCTTTGAGATAAAAAGGAAAGATTGTATTTATTTTTGGTGTGCCGCGATCAATATTCTAAAAATCGTAAGATGCTAGTGAGCCGGTGGAAGAGTGCCCAGCGCCTAGGCGGTTAGATGGGGTCTAGGCGGATTAGTATTACAATGCTTATTTTTACTATTTTTATATCATGTTATTAGGTACAAACCATATCAACGTGTATTATTCATAATTTTTTCCGTCCCCTTTATATAGGGTTTATTTATTTATTTATTTATTTTAATTCAAACGAGTCTATTAAAATAATAAAATGACTCTACATAAAGGGAACGGAGCACTACAACAAAAATGTCAAATAGTGAAACAATTTTAGTGACACAAAGAGATTTGTCACAAAAATTGTTACATTTTTAGGTGTAGCTAAATTTAGCTACACTTATACATGCATTTATAATATTTTGTGACACATAAAAATATAAGTAAATTTGTTACATTTAGAAATATAACAAATTTTGTGACATCTATACATGTCACTAAATTTTGTTATACCTTAAATTGTCACAAAATATTTTTGTTACACATAGGAGTGTCACAATCTTTCTCTCTCTCCATGACACAAACATAAACTTTCATATATCACTTTAACAATTTGGGTGCTTTTTACCACAAGAATTATCCCACATCAAAAAACTACAAGAAAAATGAATGTATTTAATGAAAAGGATCAACAAGCAAGGTTAAGAACTAATTCCTCCAAGAGCATTGTTTGGAGTGGAGGATCGAGGCATCAATTCCTATTCACAAACGCATATATACATAAATTATAAATATTATTAAATAAATAAATTATAAAATATTTATAAAATATTTTTTAAGAAATAATTATAAATAAATTTTCAAAGAATAGTTACACTTTCACATGTCACAAAGATTAGCTACACTTATACATGTCATAAAGATTAGTTACACTCTCAAATATCACTAAATTTAGTGATACGCATATTAGCTATTCAACCATAAAGTGTCACAATTTTTTTTTAGTGACAATTATAAGTGTCACAATTCCTTTAAAATTATGTCACTATTTGAGCATTTTGTTGTAGTGGAGGGAGTACCAAATTCATGATAAAAATATAGAAAATGATAATAATAGTCCAATTTATAAACTTCATAGTTTTCACATATAACTTTCAACAGAATATATATATTTATTGAAATATATGTAATCTAAATTAGTCATAAATTCATATAGTTATCCAAAATCACATAGTATAGAAAGGTCCCGAGTTCGAGTCCTCCGTGGCACAGTCTTTAAATTTCAGTTAATTATGTAAAAAAAAAATAAAAAAAAAGTTGCCTTCATCAATGTAGGAGCATTTGAAAAATCTAGAATAATACCAATGGTATCCATTCGCATATCGAATACTCCGTACTAAACTTACAATTATACTTACTATTTAGTTTTTCATTGTTTTAGTCCTCCAAAATAGGGTCATTGTATTTAAAACTTTTTGGGGGATTTTATTCATAGCCACTCTTTTACTCTCCATAGCCCCCTATTTAATAAAAAAAGAAAAATATTAATTAATTTACCATTTCACCCTTACAACTTCTAATTTTATATTTACAAATCTTCATAAAATTCATGAGTATAGCCCATGTCGAAATGGTTAGGAACAGAACAGGGAAGAACTTGAAGATGCTATGATGACGATCACCGACGCCACCGACAACAACGGCGTTGGTTCTCTACATTGCCTAGTGATAGTGAATCATCTTGTCTACCGAGTGAAAGAGTAGAGTGGCACTGGCATCGATGATAGTAATTCTGATCTTCTACAGTGAGATTTGAGTTCGTTTAATTTCTAGATTTCAAACGAGAGACTAGGATAATTTGCAGGTAAACTTGTTGGTGTTGCGGCTTCGATTGTAAAATTTGCTCCTATTTTATCAAATAATTAAATTTATGATGATCATCGCAATAATTATGCCACATGATTATTCATCCTACTGTTTTGGAATTTCGTCTTGATCTTATAAATAATTTTTTTTTGCTAAATCTTTCGTTCCTGGGTGATGTCCATTTTTAGGCGACATCATTCCTCTGTGCTTGTGATTTCTTATCTTGATTACTTTTCTAGAGATAGGGTTGCATTTTTGTTAGATTTTCTTTTTGCAATTCAAGATTTCAAGATGCAGAGAGATAAATTGGGGGGTTGTGTAGTGTAGCCTGTGTATCTGTGCGTGAGAGAGAGAGAGAGAGAGAGAGAGAGCGAGACAGAGAGAGAGAAAACAAAAAAAATATAGGGGGCTATAGTGTTGTGCGTGATAAAAAGTAAGAGATGGTGGCTAATTGGTTATAATGAATTTTATTTTGTTTAAATTGTCTTTAGAGGGGTAAAATAGTAGATTTATTAATATTTTAATTAATTTTTCAATTAAATGGCTATAATGAGTAAAATGGTGGCTATGTTTAAAATTACTCAACTTTTTAAACATGATACGTTCAGATTCTCTCTTGGTAATCGTCACGGCCTTATAACCTGTGATAGGTCTCCAAGGTTTGCGCTTTGGGTCTCAAAAAATTTTAGGCCCATAATTTCCTTCTTCTATGTATTTTTTTGATTTTTATATTTATATAAATTAATTTACTAAATACTCCCTCCGTCTCGGAGATATTGATATTATTTTCTTATTGGGACAATTAGTAATCCCATTATTACAATTAACACTTATAGTTGGGCCCTTATTACAATACAATTTATACACTAAACACTCTCGTTTTAAATCTCGTGTTGAAAAGAAAAATGTTAGATTGTATCATTTATTTTTTTTCTCGATTCTTAAGGGTATTTTTTTATTTTTTTATTTTCACCTAGGGGCCTAGTGAGGCACATGATCGATACAGAGTAGTCGTAAATACTCCACGCATATACTAGTTTTTTTTGACGAAAATTCTTGATTCGTTTTGCAGTCATACCATAAAACTTGTACCTAAACTTTCAAGTCTAAATGCAGCATGTTTAGCCTCTTATTCCAGTATTTCTTCCTATGTGGATGCGACATAGAATCATCAATAAAGTGCAGTGGTTGTTGTAAATTGTAAAAGGGGTCTTGTTTGTTTTAAGTTCAAGGCTTCAAGCCATTCCTCACCTTCTGATCCTCATAATTTCTGCATCATTATCATAAAAAACCCAAAAGTTATAGATATATAAAACTTAACAACAAATTAATTATTGATTTAGTGTTGAAGATTACATTCTTTTCTTTTTAAATCTACAAATTATACTTCTTTTTTTACACTATATATAATTTATAGATTCAACAGCCACTTCAACTGATATCAAGGGTAAAAAAAAAAATAAATAAATAAAAAAACTAAAATCATAATCTGATAATTGTAAAACAAAAATTTGTGCCGATGAATTTATCAACATCTTGACATCGAATAAATCATGGGATCCGAGTGAACATTGTCTACACATCTTTTTATTCTTCATAAATTAAAGAAAAACATTAAATCATCAAAATTATAGAATGAAGGATCGGAGGCTTAATTTCATGCCCATTGAAATAAAATATACCACCTTCCTTTTTTATTCAGACTATATTCCGCGCTAGGACACAATCAATTAACTTCATTTATCTAATTTTGTGTGTATCTTATAGTGGAGAAAGGACCATGTTATTATAAATTGATAAGTTTTTGAAACATACATATGGTTCTTAACGTTCATGCACACTACTCTACCATGCCAAAAATAATTGTCCGTTAATGGTGAATCCGGAGGTTGGAGAGTTTTTTTTATTGCAGATTTAAATTAGGTAGTTGATTATTGGAGAAAGAGAGAGATATATATAAAATTTTAAGAAAAGGAGAAGAAGAAGATATATAATGTTTTTAACATGTTGGACGGGGAAGTAAGTTCCAATCGTGTTGCAAAATGTTTTAAATTGAATAGCAGGGATCACGTGCATTACACGTAAAGCCTTTTTTATTTTAAAAAATAAAGCAAAAAATAATAACTTCATAAATTATACTCCCTCTGATACTCCAGACTTTGCACTCTTTCCTTTTTGAAACGATTTTTACTATGCACTTTCTATTTTTATACACTACACAATTATCAATTTTTATGATTTGACATCACTATTTACATTTATTTACAAAAATATCTCAATTAATCCACATTCATTATTAAAATGGACCACTTTCCATACTATCATACTCTTTTATAACATCACACTCACCTAATATTTTTTAAAACTCGTGCCGGAATAAGCATATATAATCTAAAAAACTAGAGGGAGTACTATTTGTATCATATAAATTTTGTCTAAGAAAATTAAATTGGATGCTACTGACGGGATAGTTGGGATTTTAATTTAACGTACAATGAATTATTGATTTAGAAACAAAAACAATTGATAAAGCATGAAAGACAAACATAAAATGATAATAGTAATTGACATTAATATTGCATTTCATCTCAATACTTACGGGAAGTCCAATATTACCGATAAAGAGGTCAAAATTAAATTAACATCAATTATATTAGTTGATATCTTTATATGATTTGCAATGAAATTTATATTCATAATAAATTCGGATAGGATTTTAGTTTTGAAATTTGTCACATCCTCTATTTTAACTAATAAAACGAAAATAAATATCAAAAGAAATATCAATCCTAATTGAATTAATGAATCCTAATTAACAATTAGAAGATTATATTAAGTCCTAATATATAAATTTGAAAAAAAGGAAAATGAAACTAATAAAAGTAGATTTTGAAACATATTTGAGACACCAAAATTGAGACACATGATCATATGCATATTAAACATTTTCTCTTTTTTGACTTTTTTGGTTCGGGAGTAATTGTTCTTATGATCATTTCTTGTAGGGGGTGTTTGCCTGTTTGGTATGATGAAATCAGAGTTGGAATAATGGGTAATCCTATCTCCATTCCATTCATTTGTTTAGTATGAATTTTAATGGGGAATCATCATTTTGAATAGAATGTACATTCATTTCTCAGTGTTAATAATTATTTCTTCCATACCTCATGGTATTATTCATTTTGTCTATCTATATTTTTATTGTTTTATTATTTAACCAAATTATTTATTTTATTTATGCATATTTAATTCTCTAGAAACTTTCACATCTATCTATAAAAATTTCTTTCACAAATTTCTCGTCACTTTTGTTTTAATATACTTTTTCTCTTGTCACATTTTTATCTATTTTTTCTCTCTCATCACTTTCACTACTTTTTTTTTTTTCCTTTCTCATCACTTCTTCTCTCCATACATTTTCTCTCTCATCACAGAAAAACATAGGCTATTGATTAATAATATAGTCTTAGTTTTGGAATCCTCACCAGGTAAGATATCCGAAGATTCTCTAAAACACAACCATCTTTCAGGTTGAGTGATGACACTCCCACTGCGACTGATGTGCCACTTGAGAGTTCGTGTTAGTGTCAACACATGGTGCATTAATTGGTGCAACATCTAATGCAGGGGGTTCAAACGCACCTGTGTCCCTCATTTCTTCTAAAATGACTTCGCTCATGGGTTTATGATTAATCATATAGTCCTCCTCCAAATATCGAACGTTAGTGCTAATGACGATCTTTTGGTCCCTGGGACTATAGAATAATCTACCTCTCGTGCCTTTAGGGTATCCTATGAAAAACCGTAATTCAGTTCGTGATTCCAGTTTTTCAGCGTCCTTGTTCAGCACGTGTGCTGGACATCCCCAGATCCGAATATGTCCTAGACTAGGCTTATGCTCAGTCCACAATTCCATAGGAGTTTTGGGCACTGACTTGGAAGGAACCAAATTTAGAATATATGCTGTCGTTTCCAAGGCAAAAAATAAAGTAGGTAATTCAGAATAACTCATCATGACCGAACCATTTCTAAGAGTGTTTGGTTTCTCCGTTCCGCCATGCCATTTTATTGTGGTGTTCCTAGCGTTGTAAGCTGGGACGTGTTGTAATGTAAATATAGTAATTAGTATTAGGTTATCTCAAAAAAATTAGTATTAGGTTTAATCTTTACCTTATTTAGCCTAGTGTTAGTTTGTATATATAAGAGCCTTATTCAATTAATGAGATATAGAATTTCATTCCCATTCTTCATGTTATACGTTTGAGATAACATGGTATCTTAGAGCTCTAGGTAGAGGGTTTCGAAATTCTGGGTAGGGGGCTGCTGAATTCATGAGATTTAAAATAATTAAAAAAAAGAAAAAAAAAAGGTTTTTTCGGGTGAGAAACGGCGACAACACCCATTCTATTTCCAGACGCCTCCAGTCAACACTGCCGGCACATGTAGAAGGGCCACCACCAGGCGCAGCTTCGCTAAAATTTTCTTGGCCAACGGCAGCGCGTGTGGGTCCCACGTGCCGGGAGAAGTTTCTGCGCAGATCCATTTTCAAGCTAGTTTCCGGCGCATGAGGTCAAGTCTGACGTCGGATTTTGCTCCGGCCGGTCTTTTTCATCTTGTCTTTGTCTTCCGGTGCTTCCTAGCTCAGTTTCAATCAACATTGGGTTCCGTGTGAGATCAATTTTGGGTATTTCTTCGATTTTATTAAACCTTTGTTGAGATTTCGCGTTTATTTGAGCATGTTTGAGGCAGATAAGGCTAAGTCTGTTGAGGTTGTGTCCGTAATGTTTAAGATTACGAAACACAAGCTTTGCTGTAATAATTATATGGATTGGTGTCAGACTATTGAGCTCTATTTGCTAAGTATTTCGATGGATCATCATATTTCTGACGATCCTCCTTCGGATGAAACCAAGAAGAAAGATTGGATGCGCGAGGATGCTCGTTTGTTTTTATCGATATGTAACTTTATTGATAGTACTGTTATTGGTCTTATCACTCACTGAAAGACTGTTAAGAGCCTTATGAAGTATCTTGAGTTCATTTATTCAGGCAAAGGGAACGTATCTCGCATGTTTGATTTTTGTCAAGCATTTTATAGGCCGAAGAAAGGGGGAGAGGTCTCTTACATATTATTTCATGGCATTCAAGAAGACTTATGTAGAGCTGAATGAACTTCTTCCGTTCGATGCAGACATCAGTGTACATCAAGCTCAAAGGGAAAATACGGTTATGAGTTTTTTAGGCAGTCTCTCATCTGATTTTGAGACTGCCAAGTCTCAAGTTCTTTCGGATACAAAAATCTCATCTTTAGATGAAGCATTTAGCAGGATTCTCCTGTACTGAGCATTCGACAGTTGCTCCTTCTGAACAACATAGTAGTAGTGCTCTACTTAGTCGAGTTCCTACTTATGTGTCTGGCAAGCCACAATACAAGAATGGTGATTCTAAGAATTCCTCTGGACTGGGGTAATGGCATGATAATGCGGAGTGTCGTTATTGCCATGAGATTGTGCATATCAAGCGCAATCGTCCAAAGCTGCGTAACAAGAAGCTTCAATCATATGCTCATGTTGCTGACAGTAGTGGTTCTCTCACTGTTTCTGCTTCAGAATATGCAAAGTTTTTGCAGCATCAGGAGCAGAATTCATCTTCTTCTCTTGCTGATTCTGGTAAGCCTACTGCATGTGTAGCTTCCTCGCCAACCAAATGGGTCATTGATTCAGGTGCTACAGATCATATGACAGGTAATCCTAGTTTATTTTCTACATTTTAGCCATATCAGAATCTAATTCCAGTCACTCTCGCTGATGGTTCACAATCCATTGTTCGTGGATCCGACACAGTTCAACATATCCCTTCATTGTCCTTGTCTTCTGTCATTAGTCTTCCTGAGCTCTCATTTAATTTGTTGTCAGTTAGCAAGCTTACAACTAATCTGAGTTGTAGTGCCTCATTTTTTTCCTGATTATTGTTTGTTTTAGGATCTTATGAAGAAGCATATTATTGGTAAAGGACATGAATCAGGCGGCCTCTACATCCTTGACACACAACCATCTTCTTCAGTAGTTTGTGTTGGAACTGTCACTCCTATGGATGCACATTGTCGGTTGGGTTATCTTCCTTTGTTAAAGAAATTGTGTCCACAATTTTTTGGATTGTCATCTTTAGATTGTGAGTCGTGTCAGTTTGCTAAACACCATCGTGTTAGTTTGAGTCCTCGAGTCAATAAACGAGCTGATGCTCCTTTTGAGTTAGTTTATTCTGATGTTTGGGGTCCTTGTCCCATTACATCAAAGACTAGTTTTAGATATTTTGTTACATTTGTTGATGATCATTCTTGTCACGCCCCAGTTCCCGAGGGAAGACACGTATGCCGGGACGTGGCAAGGGGTTGGAATTAAGAAGCGGGGATAGAAAGGGGCCTATGGCTTGGGATAATTTAACCTCATTATTAACAAATTAAATACATGATCGGGATGCACAACACGAATTATGGAATAAGTAAGCCATATTGTTCATATCGGCCAGCCTATATCTGAATACCCGTAGACATGAGAAAATAAAATATTTAAATACGGGATCGGGACATACGACTCGAACTATGGGGTTGGCTAAGCCGAACAACCCATGCTGGCCGACTTGTGTCTGAATACCCGTAACGTATACATATAACTCGTGGTGTAAGAAAACATAGAGATTTTATTTATAGGCGTAGCAGAAGCTTTTATTTATTTGCACTGCAGCAACAACAACAGTCATCTCAATCTTCGCCTGTTCCACCAGCTCCTTACTCTGCAAAACATTTGGAAATGAATTGCAGGCTGAGTACTAATGTACCCAGTGGGCTTGTGCCGAAAACATTTTTCATAAAAAGAATATTCATGATAATAAAGTATACATAGAAGGGTTTTGAAATTATTTACTTCCATGCACACAAAACCTCATTTTTATGATTACACGCGCATGCGTATTACAATGATACTTTTATATTGATCCCGGGGCATTACCACCGTCGGATCCCTTTTCATGGAGCCATAGTTTGGAGATAATGAAATATTTCATCCAGAAGTTCTCCCCTCGAAGTTAGAATCAATGGTGATCAACCCAACAATTTCTAACTGTGCGCACAGCCTCTCGATTAGTGTATTAGACCAACCGAAAGACCCGATCAGCATACATTATAAGAGCCTTAAACATGTAATAACACATTAAAACATTTTCATGGATAATCCCATTTTATCAGAGCTTACTAACTCAAATAATACACGTACATTGAAGTATTATCTATACTTATACATAAAATTATCAAAATTTTGATAGGAGAATTATTTTAATTATTTTTAACTTAATACGAAAATTAGGGATATTACAATTCTTGTTTGACATGGCTTTACTTAATGAAAAGTCATTCTAAGCTCTGTACTCATTTTTCTGCCTTTTATGCTGAAATTAAAAGTCAGTTTCATGCGCCTGTCCAAATATTGAGAAGTGATAATGCTAAGGAATATTTCTCTGATTCATTTCATTCTTATATGGTAAAGAATGACATTCTTCATCAATCTTCTTCTGTCTACACTCCGGCTCAAAATGGTGTTGCTGAAAGAAAAAATAGGCATTTTCTTGAAACAGCCAGAGCCTTATTATTTGCCATGAAAGTTCCTAAACACTTTTGGGCTGATGCTGTGTCTACTGCTTGTTTTCTCATTAACAGTATGCCATCATCTATTTTGTTTGGTCTGTCTCCTTTTCATGTTCTGTTTCTGTCCAAGTCTTTATATCTTGTTGAACCTAAAGTCTTTGGCAGCACCTGTTTTGTTCGGGATGTTCGACCTCAAGTTACCAAACTCGATCCCAAGTCTGTCAAGTGTATTTTCTTAGGATATTCTCGAGTCCAGAAAGGGTATCGTTGTTATCGCCCCAGTCTGAACAAATATCTTGTCTCGACTGATGTCACGTTCCTCGAGCATACACCCTTCACTCCGGAGTCTACTTTTGTACCTGAGAATGAGGACTCTGATTCTTAATCTATACAATTGCATCATTTGTTGAGTCAGTTGCGTCAGAGTCCGTTGAGTCTACATCTCTCTCTGATATGCCTCGTCTTCCTGTCATACAAACTATACACGTCATCCATCTGCTTCGGCTACTGAAAATTTGGTCCCTCCTTTATCTGATTCTGGTCCTAAGGATCCAATAGCTTCGTCGTCTGATTCTGCACGAAGCAATGATCTTCCCATTGCCCTTCGCAAAGGTAAACGCTCTTGCACTTATCCTATTTCTTCGTTTGTGTCCTATGATCACTTGTCTCCCTCTTCTAAAGCTTTTGTCTCGACCCTATGATCACTTGTCTCCCTCTTCTAAAGCTTTTATTTTGACCCTTGAGTTTGTTCCTAAAACTGTTCCTGAAGCTTTAGCTCATTCTAGTTAGCGGGATGCTATGATCGAGGAAATGGATATATTGGATACTAATGGTACTTGGGATTTGGTAGATCTTCCTGCTGGTAAACGTCCTATTGGTTGCAAATGGGTGTTTACTGTTAAGGTTAATCCTGATGGTTCTGTTGCTCACTTGAAAGCTCGTCTTGTTGCTAAAGGGTATGCTCAAACTTATGGTGTTAACTATTCTGAGACATTTTCTCCGGTTGCTAGGCTTACCTCTATTCGACTTGTGATATCCTTGGCGGCAAGTCATCATTGGCCTTTATATCAGTTGGATGTATAGAATGCTTTTCTTTATGGAGATCTCAGTAACACAATTTACATGGAGCAACCATCTGGATTTGTTGCTCAGGGGGAGTCTCATAAAGTGTGTCATCTTCATAAGTCATTGTATGGTTTGAAGCAAAGTCCTCATGAGTGGTTTAGTATGTTTGCACGTGCTGCTGATGCATTTGGCTTGAAGCAATCAGTATCTTATGATTCTACTTTCTACAAGCATTCTGAGGCCGGTCTTGTTCTATTGGTTGTATATGTGGATGATATTGTGATTACTGGTAGTGATTCTACAGGAATTACATCTTTGAGAGCTTTTCTGCCTACATAGTTTAAGATCAAAGATTTGGGAGAATTTAAATATTTCCTTGGTGTTAAAGTGTTGAGAAGTAAGAGAGGGATTTTCTTATCTAAGAGGATATATACTTGACTTGCTATCTGAGACTGGAAACTTGGGTGCTAAACCATGTAGCGCTCCAATGGTCCCTAATTTGCAGTTTAGTAAGGATGGTGTACCATTTGAAGATCCTGAGAGATATCGGAGACTAGTTGGCAAGCTAAATTATTTGAGGGTGACACGTCCTGACATTGCATTCCGGTTAGTGTGGTCAGTCAGTATATGGCATCCCCAACGGTAGATCATTGGAAGACAATGAAACAAATTTTGTGTTATTTGAAAGGAGCACCAGGACGTGGAATTGTATATGGTGATCATGGTCATGATAGGATTGAAGGCTTCTCTGATGCAGATTATGCAGGGTCGAAAGAAGACAAAATCTCCAAATCCATGTGCGCCGCAATGGCCCAGAGAATCCAGATCGACTTAAGCATGACAACAGGCGAGAAGGTTTCATCATAATCGATTCCCTCTTTCTGAGTGAAACCTTTCGCTACTAGTCTAGCTTTGAAGGTCTCAACCTTCCCGTCAGGTCCTCTCTTACGTTTGTAGACCCACTTGCACCCAACCGGTTTAACCCCTTGGAGAAGCTCTACAATGTCATACACAATTTTAAAATGAATAATGAATAATTTTCTTTCTTTTTTCCTTCTGCATTACAAGCATAGAAATCAAGTATTCATTCCACATCATCCTTACGTTTTCCATTCTTATGCTCATTCCATTTTTACCCCATTTTCATTCCATCATACGAATCACCATTTAGATATAAGTTTATCCATTGTCTCATCATCAAGAACCCCCTTTTCCTTTATATTTAAAAATTTTATTTTAATTAAATTTTATAAACTCAAACCTCTATACAACATGAAAAATTATTTGGCCTTGTAAATTAATTGATGCTTGTTAAAATTACAAGTCTTTTTAAGATTTTGTTATATTTTAAAAGGAATACCATAAAGAAAAAATATATTTTACTGTATAACCGGTTGCATTGATGATATATGCTCAAAATCTCCTACATATAATGTTGAAACTTATCAAATATTGTATATTGAGACTTATTCTACACCTGCAATTATATCTAACAAAACTTATATGATGTATGTATTAAACCTTTTCTTGTTTGATTTGTTAGTTTGAGAAGGATTGTTCTTCTCTTTGCACTTAGATATAAGTTTATCCATAGTGAAAAAATACTTGTTAAAATTACAAATCTTGTAAAATTTTGTTAGAACTGAAAAATAGGCAATGTAAGGAAAAGAAAAAAAAAAACAATTTGGCTATACAAATGATTAAATTGATGATATATGTTCAAAGTTTCCTTATACATATACTTCATTAAATAATATTATAATTTGTGCATTATAAGTAATTGTATATTATTAGGATTTATTTTACACCTACACAATATCCATCTTACCTTAATTACCTCAAAACAATAATTTTCATAATAATATGGCCTTTTTTTAGAGATATGTTAAATCTCAACACTAGGAATAAGTAATGGATCTAAAAGAAAAAAAAAAAAGAAAACGAAAATATACATACAAAATTGACAGTTGTTAGATCACCAAAAAGATCTAGATTATTATTTTATAAATATGTGCAGTTATATAGTATCCATTTATGATGAGATAAACTATATTTGACTCTTTTTTAAAACTGTGTAATTTGCTTCATTAACCATGTTGAATTTTTACATTATTGACCTTGAACTAAATTATATAATAAGGACAAAATAGGTTGGATTAGAAATGGTGGAACAATTCTTCAATCTTCAAATGAAACCTTCAACCCCAAGCAAGATCCAAAAGTAGAAAGATAGGAATAAAAGTAGGGTTCTAGGATTAATTAAGAGACAAAAAAAGCTCCCCAAAAATAACTAAAAACCTTCTATTTATAGTCTAAAATAATAATCACATAATAAATTCCGGAAAACACTTCTTAAAAACGTATTTTGGGGAAAAGGAGGAGGGACGGCGCCCCGTGTGGCAAGGGGCGCCGTCGAAGAGAAGATTTGAGAAGGGGAGCCAACGACCCGTGGCCCGCGGCGGCGCCCCACGGTGGGTCGCCGGCTGTGCGGACAGCAGGCTATCTCAGAGAAGCGGCGCCCCATGATAGGGCGCCGGTGGCTTGGCTTATCCTTCTTCTTGGGCGGCGACCCACGGTCCTTCGGGCCGTGTGGTTCGTCGCCTCGACTTTCCTCATCTTGGCTCGATTCTCTCGACTTTTTGCCCTCCTTTTCTTTGACTTTTCAATAATTCCTTTCTTGTTCTTTAACTTCTCCATTATAATTCAAGATTCTCCTTTCGTCTCTCGACTTCCTAACCTTCTCATCGAGCAAGAATCTCCGAAAGCTTCCCATTTCCTATAAAATCACAAGAAAAATCGAGAGAACGAGGAAAATATGAAATTGAATCAAACATACGAGAATCATACAAAACCTCAACCATCTCCTATACAAATAAACATCAAATTCCCTCAAAATGATATTGAAATTAAACTAAAATACGTGTTTATTAGGAAACCAAATTTTGTAAAATAAGACACTTTTATAATAGGGTATAGATTCCCATGTAGCACAGATAATGCCCCTTAAATTTCCAGCTTAAATTGATTGCAAATCAAATTGCAATTTATTTCTAATTATAAACTCGCTCTTTCATAATAGATTATAGAATAACAAAACCTTTCCTCACTCATCGTATGCATACTTATGTGTTCATATTTGATATATCAGTGCAACGTTAATAACATTTTTATTTAGAGTTCAACTTTTTTTTTAGCATATATATTTATAGTACTTAAATATATCAACGACATGTCAACTGTAACACATTATGTTTGTCCACGATGAATAGAGTTGTAGATGAATATTCCTTTATAAACTAGTAACACAAAATCATTTTGTTTGTTGTGTTTCAGTGTTTCGTAATTTAATTCCTTCTATGCCCTTAACCCTTTACATGAAACAAAAGAAATCATCATTTAGGTATTTCAAAAATCATTTTTTATACTCACTTTACCCCTTTAAAAATAAATTATTTAATTATTTTATAACTTACACAAATTCAAAATGACTCATTTTTAAAGGATGGATTTAGTATTTATTATACTACTCTATAACATATCAAAAATTGGCTCGGTTGTTAAGAGAGTTTTTTTGGGGGACAATTTCCTCATAATAAAAGTAATATCATCACACATATACCTTCAAAATATCTTGTTAGGATTCGTAACAAGAAACGATCACGAAAACACAAATCTCAGAAGCAGTAATTAATGTTCTCTAATCAAGAACATAAACAAGAACACGTTCAAGAACATAGAACGTAAAAGTAAACACAACACCACAGAATTTACGTGGTTCGGCCGTAAAGCCTATGTCCACGGGAGGGTCAACCGGAGATTGATTCCACTATCAGAAACAAGAGAAGATTACAGTTTACACGAGAATATTTAAACCTATCTAAGCTATATACCCTAGCAAAGAATAGAACCAGAAATTCTCTCACCCCGTAAACTCTACCCCAATATCTCTCTGCGCTCTCCCACAGAATTCTCTCTGCAATTCTATCTAACGCTCTCTCTCACTACTGCACGAATTAGTGGTGTATTTATACTGCTCCCCAAATAAGTCCTAATCCTAGTTGGAAATAAATCTGTTGCAGATTTCCATCTCAAGATCTTTTCCTTGCAGCCCAAGACAACAATTTACTCCAGCTTTCTCATAAGCCCTTCCGAGTTTCCCGTTGTTACAAAACCTCCTAACTATTTAGACCTATTTGCAGTCACGCCCACATACATCAACAATCTCCACCTTGACTAGAAATAACTCAATCTCCATAGCCAATTTCCCCTCCAAACCAGCCCCATCATAGGGCTACGATCCTCCTCACTGAGAAAGCAAACTCATTAACTTAAGACGATACCTAAACTTCGCAGTAGTTAACGACTTAGTTAGTATATCCATTGCATTATCCTTCGTAGACACCTTAACCACCTTCACAACGCCTTTGTGCACAATGTCTCTTATGAAATGGAGTCTCACATTGATGTGTTTCGATCTCTCATGAAAAACCTCGTGTTTAGCCAAATAAAGTGCGCTTTGACTGTCACACTTCACAATAGCAAATCCCAAACTCTCCAATGGTTCCCTTCAGCCACATTGCTTCTTTCACAGCCTCCGTCATCACTATATATTATGCCTCCGTAGTTGAGAGTGCAACCACAGATTGTAAAACCGACCTCCAGCTTATAGTTGATCCATACAAACAAAATATATACCCTAACTGTGATATCCCTTGTGTCCACATTTGCAGCATAATCCGAATCAATATACCCTACCAAAGGCTCCTTGATAGTTTCTGATTCATCACTTCTCTGGTACAAAACACCAATCTTTGATCTTCCTTTCATATACCTGAAAAAATATATTTCAATGCCTCCTAGGATATCTCAGATCTCATGTATCTGCTCACCACACATATTGAGTGTGTTAGATCTGGTCTTGTACACACCATTATGTACATAATGCTTCCAACTGCATTAGCATATGGTACCTTAACCATATCCCTCTTCTCCTTTTCTGTCTTCGGCTTCTGATCTTTCGAGAGTTTGAAGTGTTGTACAAGCGGAACTGAAACTTCCCTTGCTTCGTGCATGTTGAATTTTTGCAACACCTTATGCACATAATCATGTTGAAACAACCACAACTTTCCTCATTCCCTATCTCTCAGAATATCAATCCCCAAAATTTATTTGACATTACCCAAATCCTTCATGTCAAATCTCGACATCAACTCAAGCTTCAACTGCTTGATTTCAGCAATATCCCTGCTAGAAATCAACATATCATCTGATCGAACTTATTTTCGTAAGATAATTAATGCACGTAGATAAGGAATTAATGAACACGAAAGTAAACGGAACACAAAGGGATTTACGTGGTTTGATCTATTGGAATAGATCTACGTCCACGGGCAGAAAATAGATGGATTGTATTGCTAATGTGTGTGTAGCTTTACAAAGATTGTTCCCCCCCCCCTCTCAATCTATTCTAAACCCCCTATTTATAGGTAATTACATGGAGTTTGACTATAATACAAAGTCTTCTCCTATTTGGACTCTGGCTTGATCCTCTTATTAGGATAGACAAGGTAATTAATGAACACGAAAGCAAACGGAATACAAAGGAATTTACGTGGTTCGATCTATTGGAATAGATCTACGTCCACGGGCAGAAAATAGATGGATTGTATTGCTAATGTGTGTGTAGCTTTACAAAGATTGTCCCCCCCCTCTCTCAATCTATTCTAAACCCCCTATTTATAGGTAATTACATGGAGTTTGACTATAATACAAAGTCTTCTCCTATTTGGACTCTGGCTTGATCCTCTTATTAGAGATAGACACCGAGCTTCTATATCTCTCTTGGAGCTTGAGTTGTAGTCGATGTAGGAGTCTTGATTGCCTTGGTGAAGAAGTTTCTCTTAGTTGGGCCGAGCTGCGTAGGCCGAGCTTAACTGTCGGGGCCCAATTATATTGGGCTTGATGCTTGGGCCTAGGAGCTAAGCCGTATCCTATCACATCCCCCCCCCCCAAAAGATGTAGAAGCGAGGGTGTGACGTAGGGGAAATAGTTGAGGTAGGAGTAGTCTAAAGTACGTTGCCCCATCAAAAGTAGAATTGATGAAGTCAATCGTGTGCCGCCTCGTTAAGATGAGGTCGGAGAAAAGTCCGTTGCCCCGTCGAAAAATAATAAGAAGTCAATCGTGTACCACCTCATTAAGACGAGGTCGAAGAAAAGTACGTGCCCCGTCGAAAAATAAATTCGATGAAGTCAATCGTGTACCGCCTCGTTAAGACGAGGTTGAAGAAAAATACATTGCCCCGTCGAAAAATAAATTCGACGAAGTCAATCGTGTACTACCTCGTTAAGATGAGTTCGAAGAAAAGTACGTTGCCCCGTCGAAAAATAAATTCGACGAAGTCAAGTTCGGCTCGTCCTGTCAAAAGACGAGGTAAAAAAAGAAATGTCTTGCGGCTCGTCCTCATTTTTAAACGAAGGTAGGTCGTCCTCATTTTTAAACGAAGGTAGTTCGACCTCGTCATAAAATGAGGTTTAGGCTTTAAGTAGCTCACTTCGTCACAAGACGAAGTTTTGACTTTAAGTAGCTCACTTCGTTACAAGACGAAGTTTTGGCTTTAAATAGCTCTACCTCATCATAAGACGAGGTTTTGGCTTTTGATAGCTCTACCTCGTCGTAAGACAAGGTTTTAGCTTTAAATAGCTCTACCTCGATAGTGCTTAGGATCGTAGGATTTTGGCTTTAGATAGCTCTACCTCGTCGTAGGATGAGGTTTTGGCTTTAAATAGCTCTACCTCGTCGTAAGACAAGGTTTAGGCTTTAAGTAGAACGACCTCATCATTAGACGAGGTTTAGGCTTTAGATAGCACACTTCGTCATAAGACGAAGTTTGGCTTTAGATAGCACGACCTCATCATAAGACGAGGTATAGGCTCGTCTTCGTTTTAAACAAAGGTAATTTATCCTTGCTTTTAATGAAGATAGTGCCTCCTCGTTTAAAACAAAGGTAGTTCGTCCTTGTTTTTAACTAAGGTAGGCTCAAAGTTCCTTATTTGTCGAATTTATCGATAGGGGTGGTCCCCTTACGCTCGTTTAGGTATTACTCCATAATTGGAGCTTATTTATCCTCAAAAGGATATTAAGTTACCCTCGTCAGGGTTTTTAATTATAAGGGCGAGATAATATGCATAAGTAGAAGAGAGATGTGCAAGATGATGTATGCAAGACCCTAAAAAGACGACCTAAATGACCTAAATGAACTATATGAACTTGGACATTACTTTCGACCACTTATGCAAAGTATCTCTTTAAATAAGTAATGTGCCATGCACGGGGTATTTGCTTACCAGATAAGTGGGCAAGCTTGTATGACCCTTTGCCGAGGACTTCTTCAACTCGGTGAGGTCCTTCCCATGTGGCTTCTAGCTTGCCGAGCCTTGCAGCCTTGCTGACTTTGTTATTTCGAAGAACGAGGTCGCCTACTTGGAATTGTTGGTACTTGACTCTCTGTTGTAATACCGAGTTACTTGTTGCTTGTACCTTGCTTCCCTTATGTAGGCGAACTCTCGCTTTTCTTCCACCAGATCTAGGCCGGTTTGGAGATTCTCTTCTTTGTCTTTGGCTGAGAAATTGATAGTGTGGGGGTTCGGCAGACCGATCTATACCAGGATCACTGCTTTAGTTTCATACACCAAACTGTAGGGTGTTTCTCCGTTCGAGGTCCGGGAAGTTGTGTGGTATGATTATAGAACTTGGGGTAAGTTCACTACCCAGTCTCTTTTGGCTTTATCAAGGCGAGCTTTGAGTCCCTTGACGATCATCCGGTTGGTGACTTCTGTCTGGCCGTTTGCTTGGGGATGTGCTACTGAGGTGAACTTTTGCTGAATATGTTCACACCATTCTCTAAACGTTGTCTATGAACTGCGTCCCATTGTCCGAGACGAGGATATGGGGTATGCCAAAGCGGCATACTATGTTCTTCCAGACGAAGTTGAGGGCGTTCTTGCTCGTGATTTTTGCCAAGGGTTCGGCTTCCAACCATTTGAGCCTAAAAGTCGATAGCTATGATGAGAAACTGGAATTGGCCGAGAGCTTTGTCTATTGGACCGACGATGTCTATCCCTCGTTGCATGAACGGTCACGGGCTTTACATGCTCAAGATTTTTCTAGCTTCGAGCTTAAGTAATTTTGAAGGGGTCATCCAGTTAGGCTCGTTGTCAGTTACTGGGTTGACCTCGGCTTCGTCTACACTTCGGTGTTTGACTTCTTCCACGGGAGGGCTTGTGGATGACGAGGCTAATTTGCTTAGTGCATCTGCTCGGCTGTTCTGCCCCCCTCAGGATGCAAACCAACTTAAAATACGAGTAGTATTGTTGTCAGCTTTTGGCTTTGTGGAGGTACCTTTTCATTCTGTCGCCTTTAGCTTTGTAACCTCCTAGCATGTGGCTCACTATGACTTGAGAGACTATAAAATTGTACAGCTCATGTCTGGAGACCTTAAGCTAAGCGAAGTCCGGCGATTAAAGCTTCATACTCCACTTCGTTGTTTGTTGTAGGGAAGTTGAACCGAAGTGCATAGGTTGTCTCCTGTCCATCTGGACCGAGGAGTATGATGCCTGCCCCGCTTCCCGAATTTCCTGAAGCCCCGTCTACGTATACTTTCCAGCAATCTTTAGGCGGTTCTTTTGTAGGTTCGGCTTCAGTTTTTCGAGGTAGGCTCAGATGGCTTCAGTGTTTCATTAGCACTTGCCAAAGTGAGAGGTCGGTGAGGACCTGTTTGGGTGTGCTTGGAAATAGGGTCGCAGCCTCCTTGCAGCGTTTACTAACGCCAGTGCAATCTTTCCTAGAGGCTGGTACCGGATCCTTATCGGAAAAGGTGATGGTCTCGTCCTTTTTGAACCTCTTATGTGAGGGCTCGTCCGTTTGAGGACTTCGGGTCTCAGCTTTGAAAGAGGACTTTGAGCACCTTGAGGGAGCCCTGTAACGGCTATTATGACTCCGTCGAACTGAGGTTGGTCCTCGTCTTCGTCGTCTTCATTGCACTTTTCCTTAAGTGTGGGCTTCGTACTGGTCAGAACGTCGGCCGTGACTTTGGTACCTCTTGAGGGTACCATCGCGCACCAATTGCTCCATAACGCAGTTCGTAGATCTTTGTCCTCGGCCTCATCAACGGAGTGAATTGACTTCGTTCCTGATTTTGACGAGGTCCGAGTCTGGATTCCAGGGGTACACGCTGGAGCCTGTCGAAGGCACTTTGCCGACTTTGGCCTTGGTCGTTCAGATCCTCCTTCCGATCCGATAGTTCGGCCTTGTCGGCTTCGCGCTTGCACCTGTCAGCTTCGTCGGCTCTTGCGAACCGATCTGCTATGATCCACAATGGCTTCGTAGTGTGAGGTAATTGTCCTTATCGCGCCGAGGTGAGATGACGTTGCGGCGAGGTGAGATACGATGGTGGCCCCGTTGGCGGATCCCGGCATCCCGTGCGTCTACGATCCTGACGCTAGGGGACTTTTGCCGATGCCGCGAACCGGAGGTAGCTTCGTGCTCTCCACCATCTTTGCGTGAGGGTTGTCCTTTTTCACAGCTGAGCTTTATATTGTTTTTGGCGAGCTAGAGAAAATCTTGCTATGCTTATCTAACATGCTCAATGTGTCCATCCGGAGTCTGGCCTCTGGCGTGTTCCTTCCTAGATCGCCGGTATGTTGCCGGTTTAGATCTTGCGCCTGGCTTGCCTCGCCTTTGTGGATTTCAGCTTCCTGAACCGGTGGATTTGATGTCGGACCTTGTCCGGTTTGCTGAATATCCTTTTCCTTATTGGCGGCGGCAGCGGCGGCGATTGATCGTGTTGGTCTTCCTGTCATGACGAATAACAGAAGCTGCTCCGAACAAATCGCGATTTCGCGAGTCGTGCAGCAGCACGAACTTCCAGATGCGATTCCCGCCGCACCGGTGATCGGCTTTCAACGGGCAACCTACCGTTGGAATCCTCTCGATGAGTAGAACATGTTTCCGGGTGGTTTCATCCGATTTGGTGGTGATTTCAGTCCGGAATTGGCGAATAACAGAAGTTGCTCCAAACAAATCGCGATTTCGCAAGTCGTGCAGCAGCACGAACTTCCAGACGTGATTCCCGCCGCACCGGTGATCGGCTTTCGATGGGAAACCTACCGTTGGAATCCTCTCAACGAGTAAAACATGTTTCCGGGTGGTTTCGTCCGATTTGGTGGTGATTTTAGTCCGGAATTGGCGAATAATAGAAGCTGCTCCGAACAAATCGCGATTTCATGTTTGGGGGGGATCGCATTGGTCTTCCTGTCATGGCTGTAGATTACCTAGAAAAATTTTGATCGAAAATCACAAATTTTCGTTTCCCACAGACGGCGCCAGTGATCGAACTTATTTTCATAAGGTAATTAATGCACATAGACAAGGAATTAATGAACACGAAAGCAAACGGAACACAAAGGGATTTACGTGGTTCGATCTATTGGAATAGATCTACGTCCATGGACAGAAAATAGATGGATTGTATTGCTAATGTGTCTGTAGCTTTACAAAGATTGTTCCCCCCTCTCAATCTATTCTAAACCCTCTATTTATAGGTAATTACATGGAGTTTGACTATAATACAAAGTCTTCTCCTATTTGGACTCTGGCTTGATCCTCTTATTAGGGATAGACACCGAGCTTCTATATCTCTCTTGGAGCTTGAGTTGTAGTCGATGTAGGAGTCTTGATTGCCTTGGTGAAGAAGTTTCTCTTAGTTGGGCCGAGTTGCGTAGGCCGAGCTTAACTGTCAGGGCCCAATTATATTGGGCTTGATGCTTGGGCCTAGGAGCTAGGCCGTATCCTATCATCATCCACATACAATAGAAGATATGTTATAGTCGAATTCCCGGCTCTCTTCATATACACACAACTATCATACCTCGATCTAGAATAACCAAACCTCATCATGTGTTCATTGAACTTCAAATACTACTGCCTCGAACTTTGCTTTAAACCATAAAGGTATTTCTTCAAGAGACATACCTTGTTCTTGTTCTCCAGCAAAACAAAACCTTCTGGCTGATTCATGTAGATGGTATCCTCCAAATCACCATGCAAAAACGCTATTTTTATATCTAGTTGGTGCAACTCTAAATCTTCTTAAGCCACAATTGCTAACTGGATCCTTATGGATGTATGCTTTACCACAGGTGAGAAAACTTCATTGAAGTCTATCCATTCTTTCTGTGTAAAACCTCTGGCAACCAGCCTTGCCTTGAATCTCACTTGTTCTTCACCCGAAACCTCCACATTCTTCTTGAAAATCCATTTACAGCTCACAAGCTTCTGTGACTTTGGCCTATCCACAAGAATCTAAGTCTGGTTTATCTCCAAAGAATCAAGTTCTTCCTTCATAGTAAGCATCCACTGGTCTCTTTCGTCACACTCTACTGCCTCAGTAAAGTTCCTTGGCTCTTGGTAGCTTACCTCTTCAGCAATGCTTAGAGCATAATACACCAAATCCACATGACCATACCTCATAGGTGGATGTATGGTTCTCCTCTGCCTATCCTGAGCCAAGCTGTAGTTTTTGAGATCCATACCATGTTCCTGGATCTGTTCCTGAAACTGCACCTTCTTCAGTAACATGATCATCTACCTGATCATCCTTATCCCCCTCGAGCTCCACCTCAAAACCAGTAGTATCAGCCTTCTTATCATTCACTACTTGAGGCTCCCGTGCATCTTCAAGAAACGGCATCACCCTTTCATTGAAAATCACATCTTTGCTGATTAACCCCTTCTTGTTACCGGGCTCCATGCACCATAACTTGTAACCTTTTACACCTTTGGGATACCCGAGCATTATGCACTTCAGAGCCATCGACTCCAGCTTGTCCCGCCTTATATGTGCATAAGCTAAATACCCAAAACTTCTCAGATAAGAATAATCGACAACCCTTCCATTCCAAACCTTATCTAGAACTTTGAAAAATCTATGCCTGAAGCTGGACATTTGTTAATAAGATTAAAAGCTGTGGATGCAGCTTCTCCCCAAAATTTCCTCGGCAAACCCAAACTCGAAAACATCCATCTAACTCTCTCAAGAATAGTCCTGTTCATCCTCTGAACCAATCCATTCTGTTGTGGATTACCAGGTACAGTCCTATGCCTCTTAATCCCCTTGTTCCTGCAATGTTCTTTAAACTGTTCTAATAGAAATTCCAATCCATTGTCCGCACTTAAACACTTTAGCTTAACATATTTCTCCAGCTCCACTTCATTGCACCATTCCTTGAACTTCGAAAATGTCTCATCCTTGGATTTAAGAATATAAATCCAAACATTCATTGAGAAATCATCTATGAACAAGATGAAATACTTGCAACCTCCAAGAGTTTATGTCCTTGTAGGCCCGTGAAGGTCCGAGTGAACATACTCAAGCGGTGCAGATGAAGTGTGCTTTCCTTCACCATACGGCTGCTTCTTACTCTTACCCATGATGCACGGCTCACATGAGTCAATCTTAAACTTAGTAGGATTCTTGAGCAGATTTTTTTTTAACAGCTCATTCAAACCCGTCTCACTAACTTGGCCAAGCCTTGCATACCATAGATTCGACTCATCCTTCACATTGACCTCCACTTCTCCAGTATTGTTTTAGATATGAGATAGTATAAACTATTATTTCCAACTCCTCTTATAACAGTCTTTGAGCCTTTCATAACATCGATGTAACCTCCAGCAGACTTAAAATTATATCCCTTAGATTCTAACATTCCAAGAGAAATCAAATTCCTTTTGAGCTCAGGGATGTATCTTACTTCCGTGAAAATTTTGAAGGATCCATCGTGCACTTTAAGTTTGATGCTGCCTGCCAATCTTGATTGTTTCCCAAAAGTACAGACCCCAAACTCTCATACTTTAGGTCAAGAAACCAACTCTCGTACGGACACATATGGAACAAACACCCTAAATCCAAAATCCACTCATTGCCAATGTGAGTATTCACCACGTTCAGCATCTCTACAAATTCCAACTGCTCCGTGATGTCTGCAGAATCCGGCTTTTGATTTTTCAAGGCTGTTATCTTCTTCTTTCACATGGGACAATCCTTCTTGAGATGCCCCGGCTTCTTACAATGAAAACAATTTTTTATTTCCTTATTGTCTCATTCTTTTCCTTTTGACTGGCCAAACTTCTTCCCGTCTCGAGAGAATTTCTTCGACTTTCCCAACTTCGTAAACTTGTGCTTCACATTCAAGCCTTCACCCGCAGGCTCCACCTTCCCCCAACTTCTGCAGTTCCTTTGCCCTCAAACTAGACTCCACCTCCTCCAAAGTGATGGTACCATCCCTACCATACAGCATAACATCTTTCAAGTGATCATAAGACCTAGGTAAAGAGTTCAACAGGATAATCACCTTATCCTCGTCGTTGATGTTGACATCTATATTCTCTAGACATCAAGAACCTTGTTGAATTCGTCTAATTGATCCAAGATACCCTTTTCCTCCATAATCTTGTAGGAATATAATCTCTGCTTCATGTATAACTGATTCGTGATAGTCTTTGTCATGTAAAGACTCTCTAACTTGGTCCATACACCAGATGCAGTCGTCTCCTTTGAAACTTCTCTCAAAACCTTGTCCGCTAAACACAAGACCACATCGCTATGCGCATTGTTCTTGATCTCGTCAATCTTCTCTGGTGCCACTACCTTCTTCATCTCCCCTTCTGATTTGATTGCATCTGCCAATCGATGTTGGACGAGCATTGTCCTCATCTTAATTCTCCAAAGGCCGCAATCGTTCTTGCCATCAACTTCTCCACATCAAACTTTGTAGAACCTATTCGTGATCTCATCTTCCCACAAACGGCGCCACTTTTAAGATTCGTAACAAGAAACTATCACGAAAACATAAATCTCAAAAACAGTAATTAATGTTCTCGAATCAAGAACATAAACAAGAACACGCTCAAGAACACATAACAAAGTAAACACAGCACACCAGAATTTACGTGGTTTAGCCGTAAAGCCTACATCCATAGAAAGGTCAACTGGAGATTGATTCCACTATCAAAAACAAGAGAAGATTACAGTTTACACGAGAATATTGTAACCTATCTAAGCTATATGCCCTAGCAAAGAATAGAACCGCATAAAATTATCTTACCTCGTAAACTCTACCCCAATCTCTCTCTCTCTGCGCTCTCCCACATAATTCTCACTACAATTCTGTCTAACGTTCTATCTCGCTGTTGCACGAATGAGTGGTGTATTTATACAGCTCCCCAAATAAGCCCTAATCCTAGTTAGAAATAAATCCGCTGCAGATCTCCATCTCAAGATCTTTTCCTTGCAACCTAAGATACCAATTTACTCTAGCTTTCTCATAAGCCCTTCCGAGTTTCCCATTGTTACAAAACCTCCCAACTATTTAGACCTATTTGCAGTCACACCCTCATACATCAACAATCTCCACCTTGACTGGAAATAACTCAATCTCCATAGCTGATTTCCCCTCCAAACCAGCCCCATCACAGAGCTACGATCCTCCTCACTGAGAAAGCAAACTCACTAATTTAAGACGGTACCTAAACTTCACAGTAGTTAACGACTTAGTTAGCATATCCGCTGCATTATCCTCCGTAGACACCTTAACCACCTTCACAATGCCCTTGTGCACAATGTTTCTTATGAAATGGAGTCTCACATCGATGTGTTTCGATCTCTCATGAAAAACCTCGTGTTTAGCCAAATAAAGTGTGCTTTGACTGTCATACTTCACAGTAACACACTTCTGAAAAATCCCAAACTCACCAATGATTCCCTTCAGCGATGATGTTCTCAGCAATGGCAGGGCATACATAACTTCTTTTTCTTCAACGAACAGGAGCTGAACTTGAGAAGGGTTGAGTTCTTAAGCTGTAAACGCTTCAAGAACTCGAGTGGATTTCAGAATCAGAAATCTTGAGTATCAACACTTGGAAATTCTCTAGGATTTTCGAGTGTTGAAGTTGTTGTGATAGCTTGAGATTTCTGCAGAGTTTTGGCTTATGAAATGAAATACCCGTGAGAAATACTCTGGAATGGCTGAAGTATTTATAGACCCAGTTTTATAAACTAGCCGTTAGAGTCTTGCAGAGTGGCAGAGAGCCGTTGGTGCTGAATAGGGGCGGTTCTACGGCATGTGCAAGGTGATCGACCGCACAGGGTACCGAAAAATTGGGGCCCCAAATTTTTAAGGTCCGCAGTTTAAATATATATTATTTTTCTAACTAGTTCTTTGATGAAGAGCCAGCGCAGATGGTTATGAACTCCGCCACTAAAATTAATAGTTGGCGAGGGTTTGAACCCTTCTACGCGCATATGTGTGTTTTTTTAATATCTTTTTTTTTAATTTTTCTTTTTAATTTCTATTATTGAGGGGCCCACCAGTTTAATTCTAGGCACATATGTATATATTTATTTCCTTTTCTTCAATAAATTATTTTTTTATTTCTATGATTAAGGGGCCATCAATTTAATATTCTTTTTCATATTATTAGCCTTCTAGACGCACATATGTATATTTTTATTTCTTTTTTTAAGTTATTCTTTTTTATTTCTATTATTAAGGGGCCATCAATTTTTTTATTTTTTTTATATATATTATTACATTATGTTACAGCAAACCAAATGGTGCTTTAGACATTTCTTGTCTTTTTTTTTCATCTTTTTTCTTGCTCCGGTGTTTTTCTCTTTCGACATCTTTTTTCGAATTTAATCTTCCAATACTACATTTTCCAATTTGCAAGGTACTGTATGTATTATTCACCCATTCATATTCGGACATTATTTAATGAGTTTTAGTTTAAAGATTTGAAGTTCAAAAAAAAAAAAAAAAAAAACTCCGTATTATAATTTAAAATTGTAAAGATCTTAAAGTTAAGATTTTATTTTAAAACATAAATACTCTTTTTAAGTGAATGTATCAACCTTTTATTTAGCGGCATGAGGTTTATGTATTAAGTTTTTCTTACATAATATATATTGGTATGCGAAAAAGCCCGATTTCAGAAATTTGCACAGGGCCCCCATTAGCCTTGCCCCACCCCTGGTGCTGACTCATTTCTAACCGTTGGGATTCTCCTAGTTGGCAGCCAACGTGGCACAAAGACAGAACGTCTCGAGCTGTTGAGACAGAACAACACGTTCTCTTGGCAGTAGGATACCAGCACGAAACACTTTTCAACGTAGAGCAGCTGATCTTCTACAGCAGATTAACTAAGAAGCACGACGTCAAGATCGATCTCCTATAGGCGAACTCATTATCACAATCTCTACCTTTACAAATTCGATCGATATGTCCTATACAATTAAGCTTATCAATATGTTCTATACAAAAGCAGATCGTTCCTATCAATCTCTACACTAGAAAAATATAAATAAGTCTAAGTATGGTTTCGAAGTATATCATCAAAATCGACTGCAGAGGCTTCCCAACAGTAGTATTTGTTGAAATATCATTGTCTAGCTATATTAATAATATCTCCAATTGTATGGTATTTTTCGTATTTGCTTCATACATTGTTAATTTTTTTTTTCTTCACTCATACTAACCACTATTAAAATTCATAACGACATTTTTCCTAAAAAATAAAAATAAAAAATTCATAAAGACCTTTACCCAAATTTTGGTGGAATTCCCACTTGTTTCGTCGTTCGCAGAGGACTCATTACGTTCACCTGAAAAAGTGGACCTAATCTCCCAATATTTTTTTAATAAAATAAGAGTAATAATTAAAAATATTCTTGCTTGTTTTTAAAAAAAAAAAGAAAGTTCGTGCATTCGGTCGTTGTACCATGTAAAAAGAACTTTAGATTCTGGTAAGCTAAAACTCGAGCGTGTCGAAACTTTTTAATAGTATATTTAAGGAAGCAAAATTATTTAAATTTATATCTACAATACTATGAAAACAGAAATATTGACTTAGGCGCGTAAGAAAACTGGAAAATATATTTCACACGCCATTTCGAAAGAGACTGCGTTGAAATTCTGAGCGTCTTTCTATATTCCAATCCCACTATAGACTATGACTCTATAATCTATAGGCATTGCTTAAAATAAAATAAACAAAATTCAACTATTTTTCGCACAAAATAAAATTTGTCGGCATTTTTAACCATTAAAAAAAACATTTTGAAATAATAAAATTAAAGGTTTTAATCACACAGCGTATGTGGGGCTGCAAATAAAATAAGAAACGATCTCGAAAGACATTGATACGAATTGAAGCATATCAATGTAATTTAATGTATCTTAAATACGTGATTACTTATTATTTTTTTTGACGCAATTACTTTTATTTATTCCTACATAAAAGGTTATATTGACGTAACATTTTAATCCGGACTATTTTAATTAATCATGTGAAAGTAAATAGGATTTCCACGTACGTGTAGCGTAGATTTCTTATGTACATGATATGTAATTTTGTTTTTTAAAATTTTTCTTACACAAAAAAACAAAAGTTTAATAATGTAAGGAAATTGGATTAATACAATAAAATTAAATTCTTTTATTCGTTGTTTCTCGCTCTCATCCCAAATAAAAAAGGAATCACGAAATGACAGTACACATGTAATTAATATGCACGATATAATTAATAATATTATTTATCACCGCTATAGCGGATAATGAAAACATTAATGAGCTTCAAAATTCAAATTATATAGTCCAAGATTGGATATAGACGAGTGATGCGAACTTCGATAGTATTTTATTTTATATTATTAATTTGGGCTAATTGTTAAATTCGTAATTAAGTCTATTATTCTTATTATTTCGTATTCAATTAATAATGTTCAGTTTAAGAATCGTAAATTTTGTTTCAACTTCGATCGTAAAAGCTAGAACTTTCCACAAGCTTATTGTGGATTATTGGCACGATTCTGGAGCATTTTTTTTTTCAAGCCAGACTAGAGAGTAGAAAGGGAAAGTAAATCAAATCCATAAACCAACAACATCATAATAAATGACAAGAAATTAGAGTAAGCAAAATCATAATTAACCAACAAGAATATGGTTGAATGGTAGACAAAATAATATAGTGAGATGAAGCTAAAAACAAGATTTTCAGCCAATCAGATTTTAGATAAAAACCCATTTATTGTCGGGTGTAGGGACTACGACGCTGTTTTAACCTTGTCTATTTACGGTTTCGAATATTTCGCCTACCGTCTTAATATATATTCCCTCCGTTATTTTCGACTTGACTCATTATTTTTGGCATATAAATTAAAAATATAATAAAAAAATTAATATGTAGTACTCACATACTATATAATGAGTGTGGATGAATTAGAGATAGTAATTATTAATAATTTGCAACCTTATTCAAATTTAATACTTCGTACTATTTATGGCAAAGCGTGTCTAACTACAACTAAGGCTGCGTTTGGTAATATGCAATATGAAGAATATGATTATCTCAAGATGACTCATATGAATCGTGTCAAGATGACTCATTCATCCCACCAAATGGTAGCAAAAATTCAGACGGATGATATTCATATGTGTTTGGTACACATTGTAAAAACTCTGATTTTAAAATTTAAATGATATTTACCTTATTAAATACCCCTACCGATTTCACTTTTTATCGTTGAGATTAAATAGTACCCTTTATTATTTATTATTTATTACTCTGTATTATTATTATTATTATTATTATTATTATTATTATTATTATTATTATTATTATATTGTTGAGTTATTATTTTTATTATTCTTGTTATTATTATAATTATTACTATTATTGTTATTATTTATTATTATTATTAATATATTATTATTATTATTATTATTATTATATTGTTGAGTTATTATTTTTATTATTCTTGTTATTATATAATTATTACTATTATTGTTATTATTTATTATTATTATTATTATTATTATATTTATTATTATTATTATTATTCTTGTATTATTATAATTATTACTATTATTATTATTAAATTATTATTATTATTTATTATTATTATTACTATTATTATAATTGTTACTATTACTATTACTATTACTATTATTATTATTATTATTATTATTATTATTATTTTATTAAATTATTAATATTTATTATTATTATTATTATTATATTATTATTACTACTATTATTGATATTATTATTAATTATCTATTACTATTACTCTTACTATTATATTATTCTTATTATTTTATTACATTATTATTATGATTTATTATTATTATATATGACTATTATTGTTATTATGTATTTATTTATTATTATATATTTTATTACATTATTATTATATTATTATTATTCTATTATTATTATATTAAAATCGTATAAATACATAAGGGTTACACTGGTAAGAGAGAGAAAGTATTGTGTTACTGTTTTAATGAGTTCACCTCATCCGACCAAAAACGTGAGATGACTAAACAAGCGGAACAGTGAAATATCAACGGGCCTTGTATTCATCTCGGCGCCCTCCAGTTTATCATTTTAGTTGGTTACCAAACAGTGAGATGAACCAAGATGATCTCTCTCATCTTGGTTCATCTTCTTACCAACACACCCTAAGAATGAGAAATTTCTTCTAGACGTTAATTAATTCCAAAATAGAGACGTTGATTTTTATTTTCAATTTAACTCCTTGAATACTGTATTTAATATATTATATATTTTTAACTTTTTAGTAGCCATTTATAATTTTTTGTTCACATTTGACTAGTAAATTGGTGACCTAGCTATTCGTAAGAGGATCTGTTTATCCAAAACTTGGATATTTATTAGCGCAAGTACAATAATATTATTTTATTATAAAATAATCTTTATCTTTTCGTACAATAGTGATAATAATAATTCTCCTTTTGACATTATCATAGTTGGCTATCTGAGTAAGAAAGGTTCATTGCTGTTCATGTACTACTTGTGATTACGAAAACCCAAATCACAGTAATAATAAACAAAACTCGAGGTGAACTTAAGGGTGTGTTTGGTAAAGAAGATGAACCAAGATGAACCAAGATGAGAGAGATCATCTTGGTTCATCTCACTGTTTGGTAACCAACTAAAATAAACTGGAGGGCCCGAGATGAATACAAGGCCCGTTGATATTTCACTGTTCCGCCTTGTTTAGTCATCTCACGTTTTTGGTCGGATGAGGTGAACTCATTAAAACAGTAACACAATATTTTTTCTCTCTTACCATTTTACCCTTATGTATTTATACGATTTCAAATAATAATAATAATAATAATGTAATAAAATAATAATAATAATAAATAAATAAATAATAACAATAATAGTAATAATAATAATAATATATCAATAATAATAATAATAATGTAATAAAATAATAATAATAATAATAAATAAATAATATCAATAATAATAATAATAATAATAATAATAATGTAATAAAATAATAATAATAATACTAATAGTAATAGTAGCAATTATAATAATATTAATAATAATAATAAATAATAATAATAATTTAATAATAATAGTAGTAATAATTATAATAATAACAAGAATAATAATAATAATAATAATAATAATAATAATAATAATCAATAACAATAATAGTAATAATTAAAATAATAACAAGAATAATAAAAATAATAACTCAACAATATAATAATAATAATAATAATAAATAAATAATAATAACAATAATAGTAATAATTATAATAATAACAAGAATAATAAAAATAAAAATAATAACTCAACAATATAATACTAATAATAATAATAATAATAATACAGAGTAATAAATAATAAATAATAAAGGGTACTATTTAATCTCAACGATAAACAGTGAAATCGGTAGGGGTATTTAATAAGGATAAAATAGTCAATTTAAATTTTAATCTAGAGTTTTGCAATTTGTACCAAACACAATATGATATCATCCGGGTCTGAATTTTTTGCTACCAAATGGAGAGATGAATAATTCATCTTGACATTATTCATATGAGTCATCTTGAGATGAATCATCATTCCTTATCTTGAGATGATTACCAAACGCAGCCTTACTTTGGATGAGCGAATGTTGAAGTCTTACGGAAATCGCCAAAATTTTTAAAGTATACGTCGAAATTTTATACTTAAATTATTATGTTAATGGATGTTTTTATAAATCAGCCTCTCAGTGATTTAATTTCGGATTACCCACTAAACGAAACAAATTAAAAAAATTATAACGTCTTTTAATCTCCTCAATAATTATTACTATCTAAAGAATCATATATCAACATTTGTACAAAATAAACTTCACAAACCAATCTGAAAATAATAAAATAAAATAAAAAAAACCAAAATTGATAAATTCAAAAATTTAGATACGCTATATAAAAAAGTAAAAAAAAATCATCGTAGTGCTTCACCAATGAATACAAAAACATCGAATCCGCGCCAAGCTGGATGTATAATTATTATACCATTTCATTGAATGTTCACCAACACTACATATTTATTCAATAAACAAAAGTGGAGGACACTTATTCTAAAAATAAACAAAATTTTATTATTGTAACATTATTTTCCAATTAAAAAAAGGCAGCAAGCGACCCACGTGGAGATTATATTATACTCAGAATTTCTACTAGGGATGGCAGTGGATCCTGGACCCGGTCCAGATCCGGTGATTCAGATCCGATTTTATGGATCTGGGTCCTGCAAAATTAGACCCGATGTATCTGGATCGGATCCGGATCAAATAGCCAATTTTCGAATTTGGATCTAGATCTGATTTTCTTAAACCCAGATTCGGTTCATGGATCCATTATATAAATATTATATTATATATATATATATATATATATATATTCTAATTATAGATTATAGATTGAAAAACTAATTTTTAGAAATTATAGATTGAAAATCTAATTTGAAATAAGCATACAGGCGGAGGTGGCCCTCATTTCACTTGTGAGACATTTTACTTTTGATTTTTAGCTATGTATTTGAGATTTTTACAACTCGTTTTGATATATCGTAGAAACTTATTATGATTATTATTGTACTATAATTCTTTTTATTATTTCAAAAATTCGTTTTAGGGAAAAAGACTATGGATCCAGGTCTAGATCCGTAGACCCGTGAATCTAATGGATCTGGATTTCGATTTTTTAGACCTGACGGATCTGGACCGGATCCGGACAAATATTTTTTTTACGGATCTGGATCTGGAGTAAACCGGATCCGGTCCAGATCCGGCCCATTGCCATCCCTAATTTCTACTTCAATTTTTGTGTCCCTAAATAAAATTCTCAATATTCTGCTTCACTTCCCCACATCTCTCTCTCTCTCTCTGAAGCCATCCACACTGAAAATTCTGATAAACTCTCTCTCTATTTCTCTTTTCTTTTTCCATTGATGCGTTCGCCAATTTCTCATGCATGTGTGTGTGTGTGTGTGTGTGTGTGTGTGTATGAATAATAGTACTCCGTATATAAAAGCTAAAAGGTCGACGTGAGGACCGAGTCGGTGGCGCGTAACCATCTCTCCCTCAAAATCCTGCTTTCAAATCTCATCTTCCTTCCATTTCTCCCTATTAGGTCGGATTTCAACTTCCTCTCCCAATTTCTTCCTCATCCCCCATCATTTCCCCCTTCTTTATTTTACTGGTGTGGAGTCTATTTCCTCCTTTGATTTTTTCAAACCTCTCATTCATTTTCCCCATTTTCACCCTCCTCCTCCTTCTTCTTTCTTCTTGTTTTTTTTTTTTTTGTTTGGGTTTTACTTTTATTCGAATGTTTCCCCCAAACCGCGTTTCTGAACATGGCCGGTTTTAGCTCTGCGTTTCTTCGTCAGAAGCTGGGGTGTTTCATACACGCGCTCCTCTGCTTCATCTCCGCCTTTTTTTTAAGGTTTTTTTTTTTTGGTTCTTCTTTTCTTTTCTTTTTTCCAAGTTCCGACGTTAATCAGCTGTTTTTTCTTTTGTCGCAGGTTGCAAGGAGAAGGGAGCAGTAGTTCCTTGAACAAGAACAACGCCAAGGAGATTGATTTTCTCGAAACAGAGACGCTTGAGCTTGATTTTTCACTGGCCGAAGATGAGGATAGGAGCGACGATGAGTTCGGCGGTTTCGAAGAATATGGTGCGGCGGCGGCGGCGGAGGAGGAGAAGCCGGTGATTTATTTGAAATTCAAGTTTCCGACATACGATGAATTCAGGCAAGTCGAGAGAGAAACAGGTGACGTATTAAATTCGGAGGTGGGCCCTTCTACAACTGTTAGCAGATACCAGTTCTCATCTGAAACGAGCTGCGTCAGCGCCTTTATTGATAAAGGGGAGACTTTTTCTGTGAAAGATGGTGAAATTGACTGTGAAAAGGTTTTTGATGCTGGAGATTTGGGTGAGGACTTTGATCGAACAGAATGTGTTCGTGACAAAGGAAAGGAAATTGTGGTGAGTGAGGTAGAGGGATTTACAGAGAAGGAGCAAAGAGTTGAGGAGGAGGAGGAGGAGGAGGAGGAGGAGAGAGAGATTCAAGAGAGTGAAGCGTCGATTGAAGGAAGCCGGTCTGAATTCACCAAAAATTCTCCGATTGCTGATTTGGATTCGGATTCGGATTCGACTAGCTTCGATCATATGCGTTCCGTCATGAGCCGTTTGGTGGATTCATACAGCGATGGATTCTTGTCGGATGGAGATTTCGGGGGAGGGTTTGATGTAGAGGATGAGAACGAGACGATGGATTCCGACAGTGGAGCTTCGTCGGGCTTCGAGGAAAACGATGAATTCAACGACGAAGACAGTGATATAATGGAAGAGTTAAAGAATCTAGAAGCGGATAATGCAGAGTCAAAACCAGATTTGGAAGGCAATACTAATGAAGAAATAGAAGATGATGATAACGATGATTCTGAGAAACTAAGGTCGAAAGATTCATCAATGTCGATGAACACAGAGCTGGAGTCGTTATGGGAGCATCAAGAGCTAATCGAGCAGCTGAAGATGGAGCTGAAGAAGGTCAGAGCAACTGGACTTCCAACCATCCTCGAAGAATCCGAATCTCCGAAAATCAGCGAGGACTTGAAGCCGTGGAGGATTGACGAATTCAAGCGCGAAGATTGCATCGGTGAGCTCCACAAGTTCTACAAGAGCTATAGGGAGAGAATGCGGAAATTCGACATCATGAATTACCAGAAGATGTATGCAATGGGTGAGTTCTTGATTTTTAGCTTATTCAATTGGTGTTTTTTTTTTGCCATTTTCTTGCACTATAATGCATGATCATTAGTTCTTGGTGAAGTCTAGTTCCTACATTCTTGTCTTGATTGCATGTCTAAACAGATTTTTTTGGTTTATGCAAAGAAAATGAAGGATGATTTTGAATATTGTTGTTGTTGTTGTTGTTGTGTTGATTGACTATGGCCCCACGAAATCTTGTTTGTTGAGATGTTTAGAAACAGAGAAAGCATGAGACTTGGTATGAATTGAAGAATGCACAATTTTGAGGTGGAGATTTGAATTTGTTGGTTGTGTTTTTATTCAATTTATTTATTGAATTGATTAATGTGAATTTTAAAAGTCAATGTTGTAAGTTTGTAACCAATGTCTTGTTCTTTTCCCAATTTTTGTCATAAATGTTGTTTAACAATCTCTTGAATTCAAACCAACTTTTTATTTCCCAGTTTTCAAAAACTTCTCTGTCAAAACTCATAAAGTCAAAGGCATGCAGCCTTTTTCTATGTCAAAATGCTCTATCCAATGCTGTATTTATTTCATTTTAATCTACTATGAAAAAGTATATTCCGAAATGGAGAATCTAAGTTAATATATTCCGAAATGGAGAATCTGTATTTATACATTTTATTATTATAATAAATTCAACTTGAATAAAAATGTGTCCATGGATAAGACAAGGGAGTCGTAATTTTTTACATATTGGAAGTTGTTATGCTAATTGTGATTAATGCAGGATTTCTGCAGCTCAAGGATCCTCTACAATCGATCTCGAACCAGAAACGGCCGCCAACGCTGAAATCGATCGTGTCCCAGAATCTTTGGCTGTCGAAGCACAAGATCCACGGGAGTGATCCGATGAAGAAGTTCGTAAAGGAGTTGGAGGGCGATCTAGAAGCAGTGTACGTGGGACAGATGTGCCTTTCGTGGGAGTTCTTGCACTGGCAATACGAGAAAGCCTGGGATTTGTGGGACACAGATCCTCGAGGGAAACGGAGGTACAACGAGGTAGCTAACGAGTTCCAACAGTTTCAAGTGCTGATGCACAGATTCGTGGAGGACGAGCTCTTTCAAGGGCCGCGGGTGCAGAATTATGTCAAGACACGATGTGCAATCCGCAATCTCCTCCAAGTTCCCGTCATAAGAGGTGAGAATTCAACGTTAAATTTGAAGCTGCAACGACATTAAATACTACTACTATGAACTATTGCGTGATGACACATGATGTAATAATGCAGAGGACAACTTGAAAGAGAGAAAAAAGGCTGAGAAAGGAGGAGGCATGGATGAGTACGTCATCACAAGCGACATACTGGTGGAGATCGTGGAGGAGTCGATACGAACTTTCTGGAGATTCGTCCGTGCTGACAAGGACTGCTCGACTGCATCAATGAACGGGAACAAGAAATTACCCGAGGTTCCCAGCCAAGAAGATCACAAGTTGGTGGTGGAGGTCAAGAAAGATCTTCAAAAGGTTAGTTCTTTCGCGCGTGCTTCGGCTCATTGAAAAATCATGTGAAAATTGTTTATCGACCCGTATTTTTTGTGACTGAGTGCAGAAGGAGAGGAAGCTGAGGGAGATTCTGAGAAGTGAGAACTGCATTTTGAGGAAATTGAGACGATACAAGGAAGAAGAAGAGTCGGATCAAGTGCTTCACTTTTTCTCACAAGTAGATATGAAATTAGTGTCGAGAGTTTTGAACATGTCCAAAGTAACAAGAGAGCAACTGATTTGGTGTCATAATAAACTAGCTACTATTAGTTTTGTGAATAGGAAAATACGAGTAGAACCTGCTTTCTTGCTCTTTCCTTGTTAGTTTTTTTTTTGTTAACCTCGATTTTTTCTTTTTTTATATATATTGGAAATGGTGTTTCATGTTTTTTATTTATATTATTACTAGTTTTTAAGTGATGAGGGTATTTCAGTATGGTGGTAGTATATTTTATTGAGAAATGAAACACGATCTGAATTTTTTTGGTCAAATTTTGCATCTAGACATGATGTAATTAAAAAGATTTATTCTTTCTAACATATAATAGTTGAGTTGTTAAATTTTCAAATTTGAAAAAAAAAAAGAGAAAAAAATACTCCATCCGTCCCACCTTATTAGTTTCATTTTATTATTTTATACCTCACATGTATTTAATAAAAGGGACTAATAAGGTGGGATGTAGGGAGTAATAATTTTGGTGCACTACACACTAGTATTCAACGATGAAGCTACATTGAGCCCCGATAAATTTTCAATTTTTTTTTAAATATTTATACACGCGCACTCACATATATATATACTAGCTAGTGTAGAGCTCGTCTAAATTCGATGGGAATTATTTGTTTAAAAATTTCTAAATCAAATTTATATATAAAAAAATATAAGTACTTATTGTAAATAGTATTATTGCGACTGTTACTATAACGCCTGATTTTCCAAACATGAATATGGCCGGAGGGACCGGAAAAGGGGAAGGGGAAAAATATTATGACTACCGGACTATTGAATAGGAGGATAATACTTTTACGTATTAATAAAGAGATATGAGGAGAGGATAGGAGGTAAAATGGATATTCAATCGATAGTAGGAGAGGGCAAATATCTACAGATTATACAAAAAAAAAGAAAAAATCCCAGCGTCCCACCGATTAGTTCAGTTTATTTTTTATACTCTGTATTCAATAAGGGACTATAGGTAATATAATAATTTGGTGCACTACACACTAGTATTCAACGATGAAGCTAATTGAGCCCCGATAAATTTCACTTTTTTTTTAATATTTAAACACGCGCACTCACTATATATATACTAGCTAGTGTAGAGCTCGTCTAAATTCGATGGGAATTAGTTTTTAAAAATTTCTAAATCAAATTTATATATAAAAAAATATAAGTACTTATTGTAAATAGTATTATTGCGACTGTTACTATACGCCTGATTTTCCAAACATGAATATGGCCGGAGGGACCGGAAAAGGGGGAAGGGGAAACAATATATATGACTACCGGAGCTATTGAATAAGGGAAGGATAAATATATTTACGATATAGATAATAAAGAAGGATAAATATATGAGATACGGAGGTCACAAAATAGGATTTTAATTACAAGTCGATAAGTTAAGGAAAGAGGAGCAAATTATCTACATGGATTATACCAAAAAAAAGACATAACATATCATATATAGTATCTTATCAAAGTTTACAGCAGAATCATAGATGTACAGTGTGTATTGAGACACACTACATATTAATAATAAGAATCAATTAAATTTCTATATATTTATATTATGTCAATGTATCAATTAATTAATTATTTTATGTTTTTTTTGTGAAGCTTGATAGGAATATATGGACTTGATGTGTAGATTATTTGGACTCGAATTATGTGAATATCTATTTTGTAACAAATTTATACTATAATATAATTATCAAAAGGAAAAAAAAACCAAGAAACAATTTTAAGTAAATATAATTAGAAAAACAATAACTAATATTGACACAAATCATCAATAGCAAGATATAATAAAATAAATTAATTGAAAATATTATTAATCGTATCTGGATGTAACTGAATAAGGCGAAGAATGATGCTGATTCAAATTACAAGTACTAAAAAGTTGTATTCAAATTTAAACGTGAACTAGTACAAAATCAAAATGGATACTATATATTTACCTTCCAAGTCAAGAATTCAGGCATCATTTTCTGTTTCTCTTCATGGTTTTTCCTGCCTTACTCGCTTGAGCATGAAATCTTTTTGGGAGAGACGTCGGTTCCCTCGTTTTTGTATTGAATCCCCGGAAACATGCATATCCTGTTTCACGAAGTGGTCAGAGTTTACTGCCAACCATTTGCTCAATTAAGTTTGTTTACTTTTGGAATCGAATAATCTCGTCAAGTAAATATTACTAATTTTCTAGCTATTTATGTGCTTTACCTCTCTTGAAGAGTTTTTGGACTTCATCACTTGTCATGCCTAAAGGTAAATAAGGTAATATAGAAATTAACAAGGCCTGGGGTAGATAAACTGATTTCGAACCTCATTATAAGGTGTTCTATTATGTTCTAACCTTTGCATAGCGACGACATATTGTTTCCACAATATAACGTCGTGCATGAAAGATTCTTTACCGATGCACTCTGAACTTTTATGGGGACTTTGCTGGACTCCTCATCAGCAAAAACCTGCTTGTGAAGAAAATTGCTAATTATCAAAAAGGATAACTAAGCAGCATTATCAACAATTTGAATACTCGATGAATAATAAGATCGCTCACCTCATTATCTTGAAAATACGTTCCGTTAAGAGGAAACATCCCTCTACTTGCTGCACGAGCCGATATCTGAACATAGCATGCACCATTAATTCATATTTGTTGGTCAAATTATGTAAGAAAAAATTAGAATATAGTATAAATTTATCTAACCAGAAGTGTCCCATAAACTGCATCTTCCTCGTGAATGCACTCATCCTTTTCAAGACTTTCTGAACCACAAAGCAAATATCTAAATGATAATGTGGTTTTGAAGAGATTATGATTGTATTAATTTATATTATAACCATATGTATACCTGAGTTCCATACAGCAAGTAGATGTGGACCTTGGTCGTAGAACACTCTCGATTCTTGCTGCAGAATGACAAAGTTGTGGTTAATTAGACATCTTCTTAAGCACATGCAATATAATGTAAAGTTAACATTCACATTCGAAGCAACCACCTCAGCCAAAAGTTCGTGGTTTTCCGGAAGCACGTATCTGAGACGAAAAGAAAAACACATATTAGTCAGATTCAAGGGGAAACTATTCAACACAACATATATACCATACTTATATCAGTTAGTAGAAGCAAACAAATAAATTGACAATTCAAAATTTTCTGAATTAGATTTTTTTGAAGAGTAAATATTTCTTCCACAGAGACTTACACTTGATGCTCTGTCCTCAAAGAGGTTAAATCCTTCTTCTTCTTAACCACCGGAATAGATGCCATTCTTGGGGCATGCGACCTAGTTCTAGGAGTTGTACGGGGATAATCTTCTATATCTCCATCAGTAGCACTATACACGTTTCATTTAGAAAAATGATTTGTGTCAATCGTTTAAAGTGTTCATGGACTAGAGGAAAAAAAAATGTTGCTCTATCTTAGAAATACAACACCGGCTCTAGCTATCAACTTTTATAAATTGTTTAACATCGTACAAATACAGACCTTGCTTCAAGGGAAGCGAAGTAATTGCATTCTGCTCTCATTGGGCACGCGGAGCAATTGGGGTTTCTTTCTGTACAAAATACCTACAACGATTTACAGAATAAGGTGACAGATTTTTGAAAATAAATACATATTCATGTTATCTCTAAAATAAAATACCTTGCCAAAAGTGATAATCTGGCAATGTAGTTCATACCTGCACCAAATTCAACTTCAGACACAAGAGCTATTGAAAAAATAGTTCTCACTACTGGAAACTCGATAAATGACACTTAAGATCAACTTACAGTATTGAGTGCTCAAGTTGCGATAGTACATGCGCCCACAGATACTCTTGTAACGAGTCCATTTTCTGTGAAAACGATTTTACTTTTGGAAGTTGTTCAATGGGAATCCATCCTAAACGTATGGCTACTCGTCCAGCATTCCTGTCAATCTAATCATGAAAGATGCTATTTTATTTTTATCTTTATCAATAAGGAAATTTGCATGATATATCAATCTGTATTGAATGCAAAGATACAACAATAGAATCTTACTGGGAATGCTTTATGTAGGAGTGTTAACAAGCGTATACACTCGGCGCTTTTCAATCCCAACCCATGGATACCCCGCAAGTAGTCCCTATAATGAAAAATATGAACTACTATAAGAATGAAATGCTTCCATTAATAACACATTATATATGCACTTATGTTGACATATGTGCTAATTTAATATTCTAAGTAAAAGCAGATAAGTTCATTGATTGCAAAAGGTGTTGACAGGCATCGTACTTTGCTTCATCATATGAAAGACGTCGCATCCACTCCATATCAGTGCTTCCGAAGATCTTTACCAAATGGTTGAGGCAATGCTGTACAAGAAATATAAATTAACATAGCTTGGAATCAGCCATGAAAATGTTATGAAAAACGAAGTGAACCTTTATTCTTTTAGCCAAATTCTTGTTCATTCCTCTTATTTGAATGGCTTCAGATATTTCCCCTACTTTTGCCTTCACAACTGAGCTCCAATTTATAACATCCACTGATTCGGCCATTCCTCTTTCACTATGATATCTTTCGTGGCAATCCTTTAAAGCATTCATGAGCTCTGCGTCATGTTTATTCTTGATTGTCTGTCTTCCAGAGATCCGAGTATCGAACACTTCAGAGCTAGAGGTTTCACCATGAGAATTCACTCCGACTCCTTCTTGTGGAAATTTAGCAGCAAGTGACATGAAGGCAGAGCTGCATTAAAATAGAAGTTGATGAATTTGATGATTCGGATTTACAAGGGACAAGGAAATAAAGAAATCCTTTTCAAAGTTTCGACTTCACCTTGAAAGAACATCATTCACGTTTTGCGTGAGATATGCTCCCACTATGGAGTCCATAACCGAACCCCACCACTCGGAAAATTTTCTTTCACCTGCAGGAATTCTTCATAAGAAATCAAAAGAAGATAAAAATAAATAAATAAATAAATAAAAAAGGACAGCTTAAAATTACATCGATGAAGTACCTATGACACTGTCCATGCGGGACATAAATAATCGAATCTTCTTAAGCAGTGGCGATTCCTCACTGTCCGGCCACTTTCTTTGTTCTTCAACAGACTCCCCATTGCATTCGCTATCTGGTTCGACTACTTCTTTTCCCCCCTCTCCGTTTGGTCCAGCTGCATTTCGTTGAAAAGTTTGAGTAAAGTCTAAACTACATGAAGAATAAAGTGAATCACATGCATCAAGAATGAAACTATGCCATATATATAATGAATTGATAAACTGCCAATAAATTAAAACACCTTTGAGCTCATCTGGCAATGAACTGTTATGTGTTGCTTTGTTCGGAGTCCGATTTTGGACTTGTTTGCGCCTTTGATATACAAGATGAATATCCTTCTCAAGATCATCTATGTAAAGAACATCTACATCACTTGCACCTGCTTCATCAAACATTGAATCATCATTTCGAGCTTTTCTTTTAAGATTCGAATTCTTCTCATCAAAAGTTAGCGATCTGCGACATGCTCGATCTTTAGGATCTGGAGTTATGGGTGAGAACGCAGCAGCATCTGTTTTTGGTGTAAAATCAGCTGATGGAATTTCGCACTCTTCGTCACCGGTAGCTTGTTCATCAACAGAGACACCATCTGAAAACAACAAAGCAAGGATTCTTTTCCATCATCACATAAAAATATATGATAGGCAATGCAACATTATACTAAAACGAAAGGCATGCCACAAATATTCAGAATGCTACTGCTCTGCAACTATGTACTCAACATTAATTTTACTCTAATGAATTAAAGAACTTGATATATACTAACTAGTATATTAATTAGTGAATTAAGAAGCATATATATAATATATAGTATAGATGGTAAAATAAATGCACTCCGATCCGTTTTACTTACCAATTGTATGTATCCAACTTAACTTATTTGGCCGCCAATGATGTCTTTTATAAGCTATACATGGAAAAGGTAAAAATAGAATTAATGTCACAACATTTGGACCAAATTAATACTCAAATAAAGTTGGGGGTTCAATTTGCAAATAGATACTCTTTGTCTTGTTTGTCTTGTATGATTCCAGTTCGGCCATCTCTTCTGAGCTCTTCTCCATTATCTGCTGTACAAGTATATATAGAACCTGACCTGAAAGTAAGAGATCGAGAGATATATTATACTCCATATATATACTGTAATATATATACACATATATACAGAGAGAGATTATAAGCAAATTAAAGAGAAGGTTGTAGTTGTACCAGCATGCAAAGAAAAGAAAGAGCTAAACTAAAACTTCCAAAAATGGATGTGCAGTGCCAGTGCAAGTGCAGGAAATAGAATTAATCAAAGAAAGAACACACATGCAACTAGAAACTAGCAAGTAGCAGCACATATGAAGTGTAATTAAAATGTAGCAATTAAATTCGATTCTCTAATTGGCAGAGGAACAAGTCAAATTAAAGGGGCGAAATGCAACAGATACATAATTTTGTGAAGAATGGAAGATTAATATGCTGAAAAGGTGAAAAATGGAATAAGGATGGAAGGGTGAAATGCAGCAGTCAGTGACGGTGGCCGTCGCAACCCTATACCTGTGAATTTAGAATGATTTGATTATTACTAGTTCAATTCCTATATATTTGTACAAAATTTAAATTCCTATCTTCAAAATTACTACTTACACCCTATGAATAAGGATTTGTATGTTCCTCACTTTTCCAGCCAGGCTTCTTCTTCTCTTTATCTTCCTTCTACTCTCTGTTTTGCTTTTTTCTTTTTCTCTTTCTGTCTATTAATTTCTGGGTAAATTAAGTTTAATTTGTCCGAGGGAAATGGAAGATGAAGGAGCTTCCTTCCATGTGTCAAATTCGCTGAGTGACATGTGGCATTTTCCAATAAAATAATACTATCAGACAAATTGGATCGATTTGCATGAACCGATTCCAACTATTTTAACTTCCCTCAAGTTGGGTGTGGGGTCACTGTGGTTTAATGTCTTATGAAGGAAGTTTTTTAAAGTTTTATTTTTCTTTTCTTTTTTCTCTAAATCATTTTCAAATTATTTGGTTAAATATCATTGAATTATGTTTCCAACGGCATTAATAAATAGAAATTCGAGTTCTCCGTAGCACGGTCTTAAAAAATTTTGATAAAAAAAAATATAATAAATCTATAGTTGCAAAACTCATTAAAAAAACCTCCAATTATAATAGGGCAATTTACGAATTAATTGTCAAACTATTCACTTTTTCACAATAGCGTTCCAAACTAAATGAAATGTCAATTAAATAGCTAAATTATATAGTTTCACAATTGTGTTCCCGATCAATTTTCCGGTCACCAAGAGCTGACGTGGCTGACCGGAGTCTGCGTGGATTTTTTATTTATTTTATATTATTATTATTATTATTATTATTATATTTTATTTATTTATTTAATTTTTATTTTTTTGAACAGTTATCGGACCTCGACCTCTCCCCAATCCCGGCCAATTATCGACCCCGGCGGCGCAGCCCAATCGGAACGCGTACCTGAATCTGCGGCTGCAGCAAGGCGCTGCCGCCCAGGCTGGGAATCCAAAAGGAACCCGACTCTGATGGGCGATTCGGAGCCGGAGGCCGCGGTTAAGGAGTTGCTGAAGAAGATAGCGAGCAACGACTTAGGGGGAGATGGGAATTTGAAGAATGTTCAGATCGTGTCCATAGAACAGGGGCTTAATTTGGTCCAACAAGAATCAGATTGCAACCAAGATGGAAGAATTGGGGGGATTGATTAGCAATAGGATTAGAAAGGGATGATTCTTGATTTGGGGGATTTGAAATGGCTGGTGGAGCAGCAGCAGCAGCCGCCGCAGGTGGTGTCGGAGATTGGGAGGGAGGCGGTGGTGGAAATGAAGAAGCTGGTGGCGAGATTCGCCGGAGGAGGAGAAAGCAACAAGCTTTGGTTGCTCGGAACTGCGACTTGTGAAACATATTTGAGGTGCCAAGTTTATCATTCATCCATGGAGAATGATTGAGATCTACAGGCCGTGCCTATTGCTTCCAAATCAGAAAAAAAAAAAAAAAAAAACCACGTCAGATCAGCCACCTCAGCTCTTTGTAGCCGAAAAATTGATCGGGAACACAATTGTGAAATTATCGATAGTTTAGCTATTTAATTGACATTTTATTTAGTTTGGAACACTATTGTGAAAAAGTGAATAGTTTGACATTTAATTCGTAAATTGCCCATTATAATACTACTTTCGACTCATGATTTTTGACACCTTTTATTATTTTATACCTTACATATCAATATAAAATATCTCATAAATTTTGAGACTGAGTGATAAGATATACGGAGTATGAATTTATAATTGCAAAAATTTGTGATGGGGTTCAATCATAATAAGAATAGTGAAACTATATTACTAATGTTGATAATAAGACTGAGTTACTAAGATACAATTATCATAGGATTTATGACCGTGTAATACTAAAATTTATACTAGGATTCAAATATAATAATGGTATTAAAGTTTTTTGTTTGTTTGTTTGGTTCTCTTTTTTTTTTTTTTTTTTTTTTTAATTTCAATTATAACTAGTGTAGTGCGGCTAGTATCCGTCGAAATTCACAATTTTAAAATAAAATATAAAATATTCAAAAAACATATTGGAAAAAAATATTAGCATTAACTTATGTTAAAAAAAATATGTCAAAGAGACATATAATTAAGAAGACTCAAGTCAAGAAAAGTAGACCCAATTACAAGGGTATTGACTGTGATTTCGACATATAATTATTTGGGCACCGTCTAATCTTCTTCTTATCCAAGCAAGCAGTGAGAAGAGAGAGAGATTTGGAAATGGTGCAGCGACTTACTTACCGGAAACGCCATAGCTACGCCACCAAATCCAATCAACACCGAGTTGTCAAGACTCCCGGTGATTACTTTACTTTCTCCCAATCAAAATTCGACTGATGATTTAATTTATTATGTTTTTTGTTAATTTTTTTTCATAAATTCTGTTATTGTTTCCTTTCCTTGATTGAATTAGGAGGGAAATTGGTGTATCAGACCACGAAGAAGAGAGCTAGTGGACCCAAATGCCCAGTCACCGGCAACAGAATCCAAGGGGTATTTCTTTTCCTTTAGACGATTGCTTTGATTATTGGATACTGCTGCAATTTGTTTCCATCGACGTTTGTATTTCTGCGAAATGATGGATGTTTTGAATGTTTACTTCTGTATGTTTTTCTTCCATTGGTTGCTTGTTATTGAGATTATAGTTGTTTTGAATTCTATAAATGCATTTTCTTGAGCATGTTTAGTTTTTTGGTTGTGGTAATTGGTAAATGCTTGTGATTGTTCTGTCTCAGCTTGAGCTCTTTTGAGCTGAAACACATGTATTGCTTGTTCGGTTACCGTTTGTTCAGTATTCGGAAGGAAGTCGTTGATTTCATATGCTTTACCATTATGCGATAATCATAACCTGCTAAGATAGGTTGTTGTTGATGGGATGAGTATGCCCTGTTCGTTACAATAACATTGGGGATGAATGGTCTACATATGGATGACAATTTTTTTCCCACATTCGTCACATTTTCCTTCTTGGTGACGCTCGTGTCTAGCCTAGGTAAAACCCATTGTCTGAAAACACTGCCTTCTTGTGCTATTGATGATGATCTCAGTTAAACCTAAACTTTTCTCGTCTTCATTTGACTTTGTTCTTTATTTGTCTTTTCATATTTTTTCTTGATGCATAGATTAGTTGTCAAGATACTAATGCTCACCAGCTTGCATATAGGCATTCGTTTTAGGGGATAGCCCATACTTCATTATGAACTGCTCTAGATTTAGTTAATCATTTGCTCTAAGATGTTTTTCATTTCCGAGACCGATGAATCTTGAATTTGTCTTCTTCTTCTTCTTCAGATTCCTCATCTCAGACCTGCTGAATACAAGAGGTCCAGGTTATCCAGAAACCGCAGGACTGTGAACCGTGCTTACGGTGGTGTGTTATCTGGAAGTGCCGTGAGGGAGAGGTAGTTTGACTATTGTGTGTCTAGAATCATTTTAACACATTCTTGAAACGCATCACTAAACATTTTATCGATTCTACTAGGATTATCCGAGCCTTCTTGGTGGAAGAGCAAAAGATTGTGAAGAAGGTTTTGAAGATACAGAAGGCCAAGGAAAAACAAGCTGCAAAGAGCTAAACTTGATGCAAATGCTGAGCAGATTGTCTTGACATTATATTTGCTCAAGTTTTGCCTATGATGATGGTGAAAAATAGATTTTAGATGAATTAGTTTCGTCGAACAGATTAGCAATACATTCATCTGCCGACTCTATGTTTCGTCGTGTTTATGATAGTATGCTCAATTATGATAGTATGCTTCAAACTGGATAAGTGATGTGAGACGATTGTGCGAGTGCACTTGAATTTTCTGGTTTATACAGCATATATTATGTCTGTTCAACTTCTTCTTCTAAAATGAAGTTTTTATGACGATTTAGCCAAATTGAAGGAAATAGCAAATTTGCAAAAAACAATTTTGGAGTAAAAAATTTCACAATTTAAGCAAGTAATGCGTTAATCTTACAAAAAAGTTTCTATGGAATTGGGCATGCTTCTCAAGTAAAACTTACAAGCGGACTTGCATTTAAAAAATGGATGAGCTCATGCTAATTACGCTTAAACTAAACAATAATTGTTTTTTTTTTGGGGAGAAAATAAACAATAATAATTATCTTAATTTTAGCTCATGCATAACGAAAATGGAAGGAGAACAGAAAGAGCAAAAAAAAATTGAAGGAAAAATAAATAAGAAAAATGTCAAGAGTGGGATTTGAACCCACGCCCTTTCGGACCAGTACCTGAAACTGGCGCCTTAGACCGCTCGGCCATCTTGACTTAGTGCTGAAAGAACATTAAGTATTAAAATTACTATTAATTATTATATTAATGCACTTGTCATTTTCAAACAAATTCCGTCTGAATTCTTCATTCTTCAACTACTAGGAGAAGTAAATATATTTCAATCCGTATCATGTATTGCATTTTTCGGGTAAAAGATCTTTTGTCTTAAATTCTTTGTCCCTATCGTACTTTAAAATTTTAATTTTGTTAGTTTTATAATATTTTTTTTATAATATAGTAATTCATAATAGATATTTATAAATTAAAATTTTATAAGATTATATATACCCTGGTTTTTGAATCTATTAACCCTTATAAAATTAATAAAAGGTAAGTTAAATGTTAAAAAGTTAATTCTAAACTCTACTTATATAGATGAACCCTTGAAAATAATCATAAAATTAAACTTAATCATTATAAATTCAAATTGCTGAAAAATGCATAAAACTAATAGAAATTACGATTGGATGCATGTTTGAATCACAAAATTTGAGATAAAGGATCCCAAGTGTACATTTTTGCGTTGATCTTTTTACTGCGATGATTGATAATTACAAGTTTACAACATGTTAGGAATATTTTATAATCAATATTTTTGTTTATAGAAATAATTGGAATTCTCTATTGCAATTCGCTTATTGCAATTCTATGTGAAATCTTCTATTGCATTAAAAGACGATTGTTACGTGCCCACAGCAGTATTCTAAAACCAAGCATTTTTTATTATGAAAAATTATTGTTTGTTTTGAAAATATTGTTGACAATGTGAGAATTATTTATTAATGTAATACGAGAGGTCAGACGGAATTCTAATTGTAATAGAAAATCAAATTCTAAAAACAATTCATTATTACTAATTATAAAAGTATTTTTTTTATCACGTTCGGTGTAATAAATAGATTGAGATCCTCTATTGCCTAACGGTATGACATATCATATTGCACCGTTAGATGAATACCACGTGTCTATAACATTTCCAACTCAGCAATAATTAAATTACTTAATAACAAATGAGTGGTTTGAAAATATCATTAACACATGTCAATTATCTATTGGTGCAATAAGAAATGCAACACCATTAAGCAACAGAGGATCATTCTGTAATAAAGATGCAAGCATGAGTACACGTAAGCACACAGTTGATGCTTTGGCACCAAAAATGAATGAATCAAACTACACAAGAAATTAAAATATGACAATTCACTTATCATCACATTCTTTGAACAATAATACACTTGGTTGAAAAACTGTACACAAACGCCAAATTCAAAAATAGTTTCTATACAAGCTCCGCTTAAAAAAAAGCAGAGCTGGAAACGAAACTATTACAACCTTAATTAGTTTTTTCAAATAAATAAATAACAAAAAAACTACAAACTATATGTAACACTTGTTCGTCGAGTACGTCGTCGACGACATCTCGCTCGGGCACGGCGGCGACTCCCACGGATCTTGATTTCCCGGCGGCAGGCTGAAGGGGAACCCCATCGATCTTATATTCTCCCACACGTTATGAACTTTCCTGTCTTCTTCGCCATTAATGCTAGCTTGAATCACCGGCGACGACGAGTCGACGGAGTAGCCCCCACCGCCGCCGTTGAATTGGTGGTGCGCTGCTTCGAAGCCGGAGTTCTTGCAGGTTTCGGTTTCGGCGGCGGATTGGCTGAAGAACATGGAGGTTAAGTCGACCGTGCTCTTGCCGGAAGCCGAAGCTTCATCGGAGAATACGAGGTTCGACGGGAAGTAGTCCACGTCAGCAGGTGCTGCTTTCGCCTGAGGGTTTTTGTAGAAGGTAGCGTGGGGGAAGAAGTCGTTTTCTGGGCTGAAGTGAGCGTAGGTGAAGGCGTCCGACGACGTCGTTTCAGAGAGGGAGGGTGCCCACGTGTGCGAGAGAGCTCTGTTCGCGTTGGAGTTGGCTTTCTTGAAAATCCTGCAAATGGCCCACGAATCCTGCACAGATATATATATAAAAGGAATTAATTGTATGAAGAAAGTTGAGAGAGACATTAATGGAGGAAAGTGGGCGGGCTTACAGTTGGCGGGAAGCTCTTGTCGAAGGGCTTTTTGGGGGGCGGAGCGCCGCCGTCGGTGGCGGAGGGGAGGCGGAACTCATGCATCATCCAATCTGTTTTGATGCCTTTGGCGGCTCTGCCTCTGTAGAAAACAAGGGATTTCTTCAGGCCGATGCATTTGGGCCCGTCCGAGGAGTAGATCGGCCGGTCGGTTCCGGTCGCCTTCCAGAAACCGGAACCGGTCACCCGGTTAGGCCGGGTGCTGTTTCGGTATTTCCGGTCCCTTGGGCAGTAGAAGTACCATTCTTTCTCCCCGGTCGAAGCAAGTTCTGTCCAGATTCAAGAAATTTGTTGTTAGAGAGAGAGTGAGTTAATTTGTTGTTCTTGCTTAGTTAGCATGTTGAATGACTAGTTGTTCTTGCTAAAGATTCAATTTTGAGCAAAAGGGCTTCACTAAATCAATGATTTGTTGTTAGAGAGATGATGGCTACTTATTCTTGCTAAGCATGTGTTTGCATAAGGGCTTCATTGCATAATCTTAAAATGATGTAATTAAAATGGTAGGTGTGATAGGATATTATACTAGTCTTAATTAGATAGAATAAGATGAAGGAGACATGAGATTTGACTTGTTCTTGGTGAGGATAGGAGCAAGAAATTAAGAATTTTATAAATTTTGTCACTTATTAACACTCAATCATGCATGAAGAAGGAGGAGGAGAAGAAAATAACAATATGTACAAAGACTTTCTTACTTGGAAGGTCCCATGGATCATATTTGTAGATGTCGACTTGCTTGATGAGCTCAATCGGAAGAGATCGATGTTGAAGTTTCCTCTTCAAATAAAACTGGACGAGTTCTTCATCTGTTGGATGAAATCGAAACCCCGGTAACATGAAATCATCAACACTCTTGTCTGAATCATTCTTTTCATCCACTCTTTCCATCCTAAGAATATAGAAGAGATGGAGGGAGAAAAGTGATTGAAAGAGAGAGAATGAAGTTTGAAGCAAGAGGTGGTTGCGTCTTAAAAACATAAAACATAGAACCTAAGTCAAGGGCATGGACTTGTAAAGATTGTGGTTTAATTTGAATCCAAATTTGTGATCTCTATATGAGACTACAAGATTGATTTGTTTGTATGGGGATATGCTCTCTCTCTCTCTCTCTCTCTCTCTCTCTCTCTCTCTCTAACTTGACATGCTCTTAGATTGGATGCTTCTCCTTTTATCTTTAATGGATTAATAACAAAGACTAGGAGACAAAGCATCCTTCTATAGCAAAAATTGTTTATACATATGGATACTATTTGTTTAATGTTGGTTTTGATTTGTGTTTGAACAATATATTGGAACTCATGCACATATATGTATTAAATTGCAAGAATTTAATGCGTAGATTAAATAATGGTTTTGATATCATTGGATCTACAAAATTTAGCTTCTATTCCATTCTTTCAAGACCTTCTATTCTATTCCTTTCATCATTCTTTTATCCAAGACGTGAACACGTGATTTGTATCTCGATCTCAATGTGCAGATTCCTTCATTTTTACTTAATCATATAAGGAAATTAATACACATTTGCCTCTTGCATGGGAAATTGCACAATATTTTTTTGAGGTTTTCTTTGAGCATTCATGAGTAATTATCTTTTTGGTTCGTCTGTATTTATTTATTTATTTATTTAAATTTCGTATTCTAATTTTGGATATACATTTCATTTGAATTTTATTCTTTCGAATTATGGCCGTTGTGTATACATCTATGTTGCACGGGTGCGGGGACGGGGGGGCGATACGATACGAGTGCGGAGATACGTATTTTTAAAAAATTATATGGTGCGATTCGGCTAGGATACATACGTATATGTATTTTTATATTTATATTTATTATATAATGCCTATATCATACATAAAATTTAAATAAATCATAAACTAAATATATATGAAAAATAATGAAACAGTGCAACTAAATATACAACATACGTTTTCTACTTCTATTTTCCTTTTGTCTTTTAATAAACAATGTTTAAGATTGCAAAAAATCCCTTAAAAATTTAAGTTATAACAAAAATAACTCAATTAACTCCGGATTCGCGAATCCTCTTTATCGGATTCGTGTATCCGTTATTATTTATATTAAATAATGATACGTCATGTGGCGAATCAGGTGCGAATCCGTCGAGAATCGCACCTGGATGCGATACGGGTGCGAATCCGATACTGCAATGTGTTGTTTTTCGAAGAATCCGTGCATCAGAGGTATACATATATGTACATAATATAATTTTTTTTAATTGAGGTATCGTAAAAATAAAAAATAGTGACTTGGTTAAAAAAAATAATTACTACTCTTACCATAATATTATAAATTCAAGAATTCGAGCTCGTAAATTCGTGAATTACTCTATAAAAATAGGACAGTTCACGAATTCATAAATTCATGAATTCAATTCGTGAAATCATAATTTCACTCATATAAGATGAATTAATACAAATTCACGAGCCTGTAAATTCATGGATATTTGCTGAAAAGAGAAGCAAATCACGACTTTTTTTCTTTTCTTTTCTTGTGGTCAACGAATTTTGTGAATTGATGAACCTCAATTCATTTATTGAATAACAAACAATTAAAAAAACGAGATTTTTTTTTACGCATGTAGTGTGTGTGTGTATGTGTGAGATGTAAGGGAGGGGATTTAGTTTTGTTTTATTTTTTTAAAAAAAAATTAACTGAAATTCAAAAAGGGTAGTAGTATATTAGCCCCAAAATGACTACTTTTACCTATTTCCTCTATTCCATAACTTTATAAATGAGCATAATTTGTTTTTTTTTTTTTTTAAATAAAATAAATCAATTCTACTGATTGAAGTAGCTTCTGACAAAGGTAAGTAGTGATATTTTCATGCTTAATTATTTACATATTTAGGCCATAATTAATAAAAAATACATGGTGATTATGGTTAGGCAAACAGTTTTAACTAGTGCCTAAGTGGCATCATCATTTGCCTGTATTGGAAAATTAAACTCCCATGAAAATATTGCTTACCAAACTTCAAGAAATAAGCAGTTGAACTACTAGCGTTGACTGCTTGACTTAGAGTTGAATCATATGTAATATATAGCCAAAAAAAACCATATATTCTGGCAAAATGAAAGACAGAATATTGTAGAAATTAGTAACTAATGAAAGCTCTATCTATGTGGATATATAATTGTTTGATTGAATTTAAGGGGTATATTGAATTGTAAAGAAATTGGAATTACATTTTATTATCAATAGGAATTCTTGATTCTTTATACATTTAAGTAGATATTTTCTATTTTCTTGATTCTTTATACATTCATGTTCAAATTTTAAAGGGGAGTGAAATTCAACAAAAGTTTTGTCCTTATTTGTAAATAAAAAAAGACTTCATTTTTGTCTGTTCTTAGTTCTTACCATTTATGGGGCTCTTTCCTTGGCCTTCCAAATTCATGCGTGCAAAATAATTAAGGTTTAATTAAAAATGAGTCAAATTCTTAACATTCATCTCTTCTTATTATGTACGAAGTATAATTTTGATCTTCACCCACTTTCTACTATCTAGGCATCAACATTCAATTTTATGCAAATTGTCCTTATTTATTTTTTTCTCTTTTTTTATGAGTCAATTTATGTGTAATACTCCTTCCGTCCACTTTATAATGACACTTTCTATTATAATAATAGACTTATCTTGAATAAAAGTATGTCATTAACTCATTATAAAATAGAATTACAAAGCTTAAAATGGGAAGCATATAACTATTTTATTCTTATATTTTAAAATGAGACACTTCACAATTTGTGTAGTGAGAAAATCCTCCATGAATACAAAATAAGTGGAGAGATGGGATTAGTCATATACTATATTCAAATCTCATATCAAGTTATTTTATATAAATTTATTTAATTACTCAGTACATAATAATGGAAGAATTTGGGCTATTATATTAATTACTACTTCAGAATAAACTTTATAACCGTAGCAATTTTATCGACGGACCTTTAACTTTACAAATATCGACAATATTATTGAACAAAAAATGTTAATATATGTGAAGCCAAATCTTGTCTTTTACTAGCATATAGTTCATCACAAAATGTATAGAATAATGGGGGCTCTAATGTGAAAGTTTGATATAGTGTTGGAGTGAAACAAGGAGCAAAAGACATGAGAAAACTTGAGATGGAAGTTGACAATTGGAGCTAAGCCAAATCAATGTTAAAGATTTGACATTAGAGGATATTCTATTAAAAAAAAAATCAACAGAATAATGAAAAATATATAAGTGGCTTAGCCAGCCCTGATTACTTGATTGGATCTGAGGCATATTATTGAATTTAAGATTTAATTAACAAATATTAAGGACTTAATCATAAATAACTACTGATGGGATCTTGGAAACAAATTGTTTTTTCATTTATAAATTCTATTTGGATTACGCAATGATAATGATACATTAGGATTTTGGAATTGGATTGCCATCCATAAAAAAATAACAGAATTTGCCAATAATGTATGTGGCATCATGGAAAACTCTCTCTCTCTCTATTTTTATTTTCTATTCAGTAAATACATTTTCTTGATACTTTATAATTCATTTCTTTTTTGGGAACATTTATTATACTAAAAACCAGTAAAAATAATGGGAGCAAGAATCGAGTTATCAACTCCGACAATTTTAATTTTTGTAGTTGTAACTTGTATGTATAAAATATTATCTAGCGTGTAGAAAGTAAATTTCTTAATCTGTTTTAGTCTTAATCACCTGTCCCTAATTAGTCAATGTCATCTAATCAATCTTGATTTCAGACCCAACATGACTTATATATAAACATTATTAAGAAAATGTAATAAGAATAATCATATTTGATATTGAATGTGAACATCATAAAATCAACTTCATTTCACATTCACCCACCCAAATTATAAAAAAATTAAAAATATATATAAATAAATAACTATTCATCATATTCCCTTCCAATTTTGGTTCCATATCAGGTTTCACTTTATTTATATATCACTCTGGTCCATAGAAGTTGACCCATTTTTCTTTTTGGATGTCCCTTACCTATTGACTCATTTCTTTCTTTTTTTTGGAAAGAATTAGCAATCTCATATTACACTTAACATTCACTAATCAAATCTCATCATATACCATCTCTCAGCACGTATCCCAATATAATTTAAATTCTAAAAGTTAAAATTATCATAACTTGCTCGTTTGTTCTCCGATTTTTATAATTTTTATACCAAGTTAAAGGTCTTGATATGATCTTTCATTTAAGATCAAACATGAATATGTTTTTATGCATCTATGATGCTCTAGTTTTAAATTATACCTAAATACATAAACCACATTATATCTCTAAACACAATACATTTTATATCCCTAACACTCCCTTCTTAATTCCCGTGCAAAAAGTAAATGATTCAACTTTTATGGACTGGAGTGATACATAATTTCTAATGATAATATTTTAGATATTCTATTAATATGATGTTATATGCAACCATCAAATTATCATTAAATATTTATAATACATGGCCAACACACATTAATTAGTATGAAACATTAGATTGTAAAATGGAGGAAGTGGATTAGTAAGAAAGGCTCCAAATTTGTCGTTTAACATCGTGTTAATTTCACACGCCTAGCAATCCAATTTCAATTGGTGGAGTCATTTTCTTTAGTGGAGACATAGATTGTTTAACTACTTACGTACGCTATTAATTATAATATTTTTTTTCAATAAGAAAAACCATTAATTAATTCTTTTTATCCATGGTGATGGCTATTGGTTGATGCTTAATTATTAATAAATTAGTGAACTAAATAACCGGCCCATTAAAAGCCCAATTCCAAAATAGTATTGGGTCAACACAGCCCAATAAACTGAGGCCCAAATCCAAATGAATGAAAAGTTGTATGCTAAATCAAATCTTTGAAATCTGGCTTCACATGCTCAAAGTTCCAACAAAAGCAAAGCTATAATTTCAACATCAAGGAATCAAAAGGATTGCAAGTGTTTACAGCTTATACAATTATATTTATATACTCTAAAAAAGAAGTAAAAAAAGAATGGTTGCGGCTAATTCATCCTTTAGCTTCCTCTAAAACAAAGGGCACCTCTAAATTTTCACTGCCCCTCTGGATTTTGAGTACCACTTTCTCTCCTACAGTATACTCATCCAATGTTTTGAATAGTTCTCCCCTATTCTTTATCTGTACCCAAATCATTGCACCACAAATCATCATTCTAATTTAACAAATATGAATCTGTAGACAACAGAGCCAAGAAGTAACATAGCAAGTAATGTGGGAAAGACTCATTTCGGATAACGATTGAGTAAACACTCATTTGAGATACTAAAACCATTATAGTATTATTACTACATATTATCTGAGGATTTGAAGGTTAGACAATTAAAAAAACAAAGCTTAATCCATCAAAATATGTATTAACCTTATATTACTTTTGACAATCTAAGCCATCACCCAAAATGAAAGAAATAAATAAGTGAGAGGAGTAAGAAGGGGGCTTACAGGTTTGTCGTTCACAGCCATGATTATGTCACCGAGTACTATTTTTCCAGCAAAACCCCTTGTGGTAGGTTGAAGCCCAGCCTTAGCCGCTAAACTATCTCCAGTAACCTAAAACATTGCACAAAAGGTAATATCACCACTTTCCTCTTTAGTTGAAATCAATTTATTAGAGAGTACCTGCAAAATTAGAGCTCCCTTTCGAACATTGAGTTGGTTTGCTATAAGATCTGGTGCAATTTCAACGTTCAAACCAGATCGAACAGCCTGGGATGCATCATTCGAACACATTAGATAAAAGAATGATGATTTCATGCAAAAGGAAATATTATTGAACTCCAAGAGCAAAAGATCAAACATATGATAGACGAAGAAAACTGAGAAGCAGTGTGAAAGCAAACTCATACTTTCCCAAACTGGATCAGCTGTGGGACTATCTTCACCACTGTCGATGAAGGGATTGCGAACCCAACACCAGCTGAAGTACCTATAAATGGCAAGAAACATGTATCCGCGTTCTAAGAAGAATCGTAGAATATAGGTAAAAATTCAAAGTGGATAAAACTCACCCGTCTGAGTAAATATTGCAGTGTTGATCCCAATCAAATTTCCTTTAGAATCCAATAGAGGGCCTCCACTGAAAATCACAAGGACATAGGATATCGATTACTAAAGGAACCAAATTTATGCCGACACTGAACACCACCCATGTTTGGAAACCAAAACCTGTTTCCAGGATTGATAGCAGCATCGGTTTGAATTCCTCCACCTATAGTAACTCCAGTTTGACTATTTATGTCTCTGTTCAGACCACTGATGACGCCAGCTGTCAGCGTGTGATCAAACCCGAATGGATTTCCGATTGCTAAGCACTGCTGACCAACTTTAAGGGAAGATGACGAACCAATGTTAACAGGCCTCAAGAGCTCCTTCGGAGCTTCGACCTGGTACAGAAAGAGCACCATTATCGCTACATAAACCAGTTTAACATTTGCATTTCACAATAAGCAGAGCAGTTGAAGAATTAAAAATAGGATCTATAATCCAATGAAGATCCGTAAATAAATTGTAGCAAACTCAGAGAGTAGATTAACCTTCAATACAGCAAGATCCTTCAGACGATCAGCGCCAATTAACTTACCCTCAAAGTTCTTCTGTATCCTTCATGGCAAAAAAAAGTGAAGGAAAGTTGGGGGAAATCAGCAATGAGTAATTTAAAGGAAAAAAAAAAAAGAAAAAGAAAAAAAGTATTGGCTCCAAGTCAGGGTGGGAGACTTCTTAATTTTACCCTTCGGATGCTAGTATATTAACACGGGCAACAACTTGGCCCGTACTAGGATTTCTTGAAAGAGAACTCCCAATAACTGGCCAATGAAAAAAGGAGACTGTCAATCCAATCCATACATCAAGAGTTATATGATGAGACAACTATCAAAAGAACAGCAATCTTTCCACAAGTTTACTCAGTTAGTAACAATAACATGACAGAGTATTAGATTATCGATTAATCATCAATTAAGACAACAAAATAGCAATAAACGTGCATACCGTGATAATTTGTCACAATATGACCCTGATCATCCCAGACAACTCCGGAGCCATTTCCTTCAGGAATCTAGATATTCACAACCATTTTCATTGTTATAAAAGAGAAGAAGAAACAACACAGCAGCGGTGGAGTTGATGGTAAAGAATCGAGCTAGATGGGAATCAAGAAAAAAGTGTTACCTCAACCGCGCCAGTACTGTTAAGCTGCGGCCGCAAAGTAACATCAAATATGTTGACAACAGAATAAGTATTCTTCTCAAACAGTTTCACAATTCTTTCCTGCCAAGTATACACATATCAATTGACCTGCCATGGAAAGTTTCAAAATGTAGAAATAGCTAATTAGAAAGACAAAGCAAAATGAAAAAAAGAAACAGAGACTGAATAAAACCGAATCTTCAAAGAGAAAAGCAACCTCAGATGGGAAAAGCTCCCCAGCAGGGAAAACAGCAGGTGTAACTTGTTCAAGAGTCACTGAAGAATCTCCCAATGCGTATGCTGTAATATACATACATACATACATACATACATCTTAATCAATCAACATTTCTTATCTAAACATTTATCAGAATTAGGCCTCATCAATGTCAAACCTAGTATTTAAAATTCGAAGCATTACTCGTGAATTGAATTTCTTCTTCAGAATTCAAAGCAAATAAGAAGAATGGGTAGGTGCGAACCTGGACTGTACCTTGAAGAAAGCAAATAACCATAGCTGCAACACATCAACAAGCGGGTAAAAAGGGTTCGGCGCGTCGTAATGGGGATATTTTCCGGCGGGAAACCGCGTTCGACGATGTCAAGGTGGTTTCCGTCGTCGCCCCTGAAAAAAAAAAAAAAAAACCCCCCGCTGTTTTGAGGAAAACCAGAAGAAGAAAAAATTAGAGCAATTATGCGTATGTGAAGCTGTACCGTGGAGGAGGAGGAGGAACGGGGAGACGAGATACGACGTCGAAGCAGAGTTTGCGGCGGCCGAGAAACGGGAGGTATTTGCCGGAGATAATTTTGGAGGTGAATGTGAGGGATTTCAGAGGCGGAATCTTCGAAGTGCTGCAAATGATTATTGCTTGCATTTTGTGGGAAAATCACGAAACAAAGAAAGAATTGGTAGATTGGCAGACTGAGTTGCAGAGAGAGAGAGAGAGCACAGTTCTCACTTCTCACTCACGTGAGGAGCAGAATTCCAGTGGAGAGATAAAGTCGCGTTTTTTGGAGTAGCGACTTTGTTCGTATTCTTCGGGTTTATGACATTTAAAGGAAATGATCGTCGATTGCATATATTCTTATGTGAAAATACTCCAAAATATGTTATATTCTAGGTCACCTATAACCTATTTAATAACCATAACTAATATCATAAGCAAATAAGAACGATTACAGATTATATAAGTAATATGAAATCAAATCCAATTACTAGTTATGGTCACTTGGAATCTAAGTTACATGAACACATGCGGAGACGAGTGTCCGATACTCATTTTTCAAAAATTTTGAATATGTGGACACCGTCCTAATTTTGGACACGGATATAGGGATACGACATACATATATATATATATATATAGAGTGGTTCATATGAGAATCCTTCTTTTTGTGAGAATTAAGAACCAATCTTGTCCATTTATTTAAGTAGATCTGTCACGCCCCAATTCCCGAGGGAAGACGCACGCGCCAAGGGTGTGACTAGGGGTTGGAATAGAGAAGAGGGGATAGAAATGAGATTCAATTCATTTCAATTATCGATTGATACTTCCCGAAAATTCGGGCAGTATCTCTTTTGCAAAGGGAATAAGCCAGAATAAATACAACGGCAATACACCAAACATAACAACATATCATTATTCTAGGATCGCATAGGATTCGATAGCTCAATGAATCAACATAAGTCCATCACTCAATAGATATAGTCGAGTTCAAGATCTCGAGATTAGAATATAACAAGTTCAGAGTGCAGTAATTCAAGTTTCAAAACGAGAATACATTTTGCGGAAGCTTAATCAAAAAGAGATTTCCTAGCCTCAACTCCGCACCGTCGCCACCACAGCATCAACCTGAAAACATTTTAAATATTTTGGGCTGAGTACTAATGTACTCAGTGGGCTGCGCATTTTATCGAAAGCTTGGAAACATAGCAGTTTATCCATATCATAGGCATGCATTAGAGGTTTTGGAAAACAAAGATCAACTAAGCATGCTAAATCAATTTTACTTGCAGCTGCTTCATGTCGTACTCTACAGTTACTCTTACTGTGATTCCGGACCTCTAGCCACCGACGAATCCATATATCCAGACTTCGGGTCAAAACCGGAGAGTCTATTTGAGCTGGTGAATTCCAAGTCGAAACTCAAGAATTCCGTTGAAATAGTATGTGAGAGAGATCAACCAATCACATAACTACCAGGGGAGTGTACACGATTCAAGGCTAGTTTATAAGGCTAAGCGATGAATCTCGATCGATTACTTCAGAGCATTAAACATGTAGAGCGCACATTAAATATTTTCATGGATAACCAGTTTTCATCTTTAAAGCCTTGAGCATACATAACTCATATACTTTGGAAAAATAAGCCCACCTCTTGTAGCGTAGAAGAATGGCCGGTCTTGATAGGCAACGTCTAAATTAATGTCCTCGTCGAACCGCGCCTATTCATAACGATATAATAAGAATTTTTAAAATTCTTAAAATAAATCTAAGGGAAAATATATTCGCCTTTCTATTTTTCTTGATTATAAATCCGTTAAGGATAACAGATTTGATTGAATCCTTTAAATCTTTTTATTAAAAGAATAATCATTTCCTTATTATTAAGAGAGTTCAATTAAATAATTAATTGGGTTCAAAAATTCGTTAAATTATTTAATCCGAAATTAGGATAAATTCCGGAATTTATTTTTGGACTAATTAAAGCTTAGTAAATTGGTTAAATCTTAATTAATTAAATCTTACTATTTTAATAAGTCTTAATCCATTTTAATTACAAGAAATTAACTGAGTCCAGTCTGTATGAAGCCCAAATCCATAAACCCATAAGATGCAAGTCTTGGCCCGCCTGTAGAAGCCCGTTTTCAACATTATACTATGGCCCATATGAATTAAAACCCAGCCCATTCTCAGTTCAAACCCAGCCCACATGGAGAAAGAACCCATCTTCCCCTTCTGCAACACATACGCAGACACACACACACTAGACGCTCTCTCTCTCTCTCGCTCACCTCTCTCCCGCCTTCTGCTTCTTCGTCGATTTCTTCTCTAGGAAAATCGCCGGCTCTCTTCTCCCTTCAATTGCCAGCAAAATCTATCGCCGCTGTTAGCATCGTCTTCTTCGCTCGCGATTTCCCCAAACTTCGAACCCTAACTCACAATCGACCTTTCCTCCCTTCACCGTTCGTCCCTCCGGCAATTCATGGTTGCTGCTACCGTCTTTCTGCAACACCTCGCGCTAGCCCGCCACAGCGCCGCCGTCAACCGTAGCAGCAGCGCCACTGCTCCTCCTCTTTCTCGGTCCGCCGGCCGCTGCCTCAACAAATGCTGCCACTTCACACCGCCGCCCCTGCTGCAGCGCCGCTGTCTGCAGCAACGCACCATTTCCCCATCGCCGCCGCCGCTGCGTCTCGCCATCGTCGAGTCTTCTTCATCGTCGCTGGAATTCCGGCCGCGCTCGCAGCAATAGGGGACGAGTCCAGCTCTCCCAAGAGTTAAGTTTCTCACCTGCCCTTTCACTTCTCACCCTCGTCCTTTTCTTTACTGATTTCTTTTGGTTAATGAATCCATAAGTGTTCACTATTCTAGATTCTTGTTATGAGTTTCATTTGGTAATAAACTTAAGTGCTTAAGTAATTGTTATACTGGGAACGTGAGTTTGGATTTGGTGTTCCTTGTCTTCCCGTTTTCAGCCCCCTTTTTGAAAAGCATACGAATGAACATTTATATATATACATGTAGTAGTAGTTGATGCTAGTAGTGGTAGGATTTTAACTTCATGTTTCGGTTGTTATTCAAGCTTTAGAAGCCAGGTTAATTGTTTCATTCATATTAAGAGCATAGCATATAGTTTTTGTTATTGTGCATTAGCCTAGGATTTCAGTTTTCATGCTTGTAGTTTTGATTTGTTTCATTGTTCCTCTTTAAAGCATGAAAAAAAGTGGGGCTGGAAAATGCTTACTCTTAATGAACTTGGAATGGTGGCGATGATTGTAGGTTTGAGATGATGTAGGCTGCAGTTCCTTCTTCTTCTCCTTCTTTTCTTCCTTATGTTTTCATTTCTTTCTTTTGAGCTGAGAGTTTTTGTGTTTGATTGTTGCAGAGAAAGAAGATGGTGAAAGGGATGGATATAAGAGTGTTGAATGGGATGTGATGTGTTGAAAAAGATGGTGAAGAAGCCATGCCTACTACTGTACATCATGATGGAAACTCAAGATTTGAAGGGAGATGTTGAAATTATGTGTACGTAGATTTTCTTCAATCTCCTATTCATGCATAGGGAGTTGAGTAGAGATAATTCTTTGCAGAGATCTTGTTGAAATTTGATGTAGTATTAATTTATTGGAGGAATTTGTATTTTTGTTTCATTGTGGTAATATTCTTGTAATTATTAGTCATGGTTAATGCTTCACTTCTTATTTATTAAATTAGAATTTTAGTCTAATAAAATGAGTTTGGCCCATTTTATTTTATGAGAGTTGATATCATGTTCTTGGCTCATTAATACTTATAGTTTATTAAGCGTTGTTTAATTAATCCATTTGAAAATATTATACGGGAATATAATATTAAATTTGATTTGTTAATTCGTAATAAAAATTACGAGATATAAAAAAATTACGAGAATATAATATCTTTATCTAAATTGCAAAATAATATGCAATTTCATACAAGTGGAATAATAACCCTTCTATTATCATAAATCGAAACAAGTTACACAAAGTTTCGAATTCTTACTCATTTTCTATTTATTAAAAGTCGGGGTATTACATCCTCCCCTCCTTAAGAAGAATTTCGTCCTCGAAATTCATGCATCTGGGTACTCTAATTCTGGGTATAGTTCTTTCATCTTTTCCTCGAGTTCCCATGTAGCTTCTTCTTGACCATGATGATTCCATAAAACCTTAACACTTACAACCTCACTATTTCTTAAAACTTTAACTTTCCTATCGAGGATCCTTATGGGCTTTTCTTCATAACTGAGGTCCTCAGCAAGGACCACTTCATCGTACTTGATAACATGTTTCGGATCGAACACATATTTTCTTAACTGTGAGACATGAAACACATTGTGCACATCTCCAATGCTAGGTGGCAAAGCCAACCTATAGGCAACAGTGCCTATCCTTTCTAAAATCTCAAAAGGACCTATATAGCGGGGTCGTAACTTTCCCCTCTTACCAAAACGAATCACTCCTTTAGTAGGAGATACCTTGAGGAAAACTCTTTCCCCAACATTAAACTGTAGTTCAGATCTACGCTTATCGGCATATGATTTCTGTCTATCTTGAGCTTCCTTTATCCTCTGTTTTATCTCGTTGACTTTTTCAACCATCTGTTGTACTAAATCTGGTCCTAAAAGCCTTCTCTCACCCACTTCATCCCAGTAAAGTGGTGATCTGCATTTCCTCCCATAAAGAGCTTCATATGGAGCCATTCCAATTGTCGCTTGATAACTATTGTTATAGGCAAACTCAACAAGAGGTAATAAATCCTCCCAATTTCCACCTTTATCAGCGACTATTGCTCTTAACATATCCTCAAGAATCTGGATCGTTCTTTCTGACTGTCCGTCAGTCTGTGGGTGGAAAGCTGTGCTGAAATTCAGCTGAGTGCCCATGCATTCCTGTAGGCTCTTCCAAAAACGAGACGTGAATCTGGTGTCACGGTCTGACGTGATTGAAACTGGCACACCGTGAAGGCGTACGATCTCCTTGACATACAACCTTGCAAGTTTCTCTAGACTGAAAGTCATTTGTATAGGCAAGAAGTGCGATGACTTACTTAACCTATCGACAATGACCCAAATGGCCGTGTTCTTCTGTACCGACTTTGGTAAGTTCACTACAAAGTCCATGTTGATGTGTTCCCACTTCCACTCTGGAATTGGAAGTGGTTGCAACATTCCATAGGGTCTCTGGTGTACAGCTTTAACTTGCTGACAAGCTAAACATCGTTCTACAAACGATGCTACATCTCTCTTCATTCCTTTCCACCAGAAAATATTTTTCAGATCCCTATACATCTTCGTACTTCCTGGATGAGCTGTATAAGGAGTATCGTGAGCTTCACTCATGATCTCATTTTTCAAATCCTCGATGTGGGGCACACACAACCTTCCATTCATCATCAACGCGTTATCTTTAGCCTCAGAGAATCCCTTAGGTTCCTCTGACCTTGCCAGAAGACGCATTTTCTCAAGAAATTCGTCCCCTCTTTGTGCCCTCACAATTCTTTCTCTCAGTTCAGGTTCAGCAACTAGGGCTGCAACACAACCTCTCACTGAGTCAGGTGGATGAACCACTTCTAGTTTGAGTTTCGCAAACTCGTGGATAAGCTTCTCTTCTCGAGTAAGAAAATATCCTAGCTTAGCTCTAGCCTTCCTGCTTAGGGCATCGGCTACCACATTGGCCTTTCCTGGGTGATAGCTAATAGTGCAATCGTAATCCTTTACCAATTCTAGCCATCTCCTCTGCCTCATGTTCAAATCCTTTTGCTCGAAAAAAAATTTCAAACTCTTGTGATCAGTGAAGATCTCACACTTAACTCCGTAGAGATAGTGTCTCCATATCTTTAGTGCATGCACGACTGCAGCCAATTCCAAGTCGTGAGTAGGATAATTGAGCTCATGAGGCTTCAGTTGACGCGATGCATATGCTATCACCTTGCGATTCTGCATCAACACGCAACCTAATCCTAATTTCGAGGCATCTGTATAAACAACAAATCCTTCATTCTCTTCAGGTACTGCTAACACAGGAGCAGTAGTCAACCTTGATTTGAGCTCTTGAAAACTCCTTTCACATTCCTCTGACCATGCGTACTTGATCTCTTTTCTCAAGAGTTGAGTCATTGGTCTTGCAAGCTTGGAAAATCCTTCGATGAAACGTCTATAGTAGCCTGCCAATCCTAAGAAACTCCTGATTTCATGGGCGTTGGTTGGAGTTTTCCATTCCTTAACTGCTTCCACCTTTGCAGGGTCAACTTTGATTCCCTCGGCTGACACAATGTGTCCGAGGAACATCACTTCCCTTAACCAAAATTCACACTTGTTGAATTTGGCGTACAACTTTTCCATCCGCAATGTCTCTAATACAATGCGTAGATGTTCCTCGTGTTGTTCTCCACTCTTGGAGTATATGAGAATGTCATCAATGAACACTAGGACAAAACTATCCAGATGCTGATGAAACACTCGATTCATCAAATCCATGAAGACCGCTGGGGCATTTGTTAGCCCAAATGGCATCACTGTAAACTCATAATGTCCGTAGCGTGTTCTAAAATCCGTCTTAGGGACATCCTCCTTCTTCATCTTCAATTGATGGTATCCGGATCTCAAATCGATCTTAGAGAACACACTTGCTCCTTTCAGTTGGTCGAACAAATCATCTATCCTCGGAAGAGGATATCTATTCTTGATTGTGAGCTTATTGAGTTCTCTATAATCGATACACATTCTTAGTGTGTCATCTTTCTTCTTGACGAATAACACCGGCGCTCCCCAAGGAGATACACTAGGTTGTATAAACCCTAAATCCAAAAGCTCTTGCAGCTGAATCTTCAACTCTTGCAATTCCTTAGGCGCCATCCGATAGGGTGTTTTTGACACTGGGGCTGCTCCTGGCTCCAAGTCAATGTTGAATTCCAGTTGCCTGTTTAGAGGTAAACATGGTAAATCATTTGGGAATACATCTGGGTATTCGCACACTATTGGAACATCTCTTAGCTCCACTCCTTTTTCTGGATCCTTCGTCAAACTCACAAGAAAAGCTTGACAACTTCCTTTCCTAATCATCTTCGCCGCCTTGAATGCTGAGATGACAGGTACGCTTGCACCCATTCTTTTTCCTTGGAAACACACCTTGCTTCCATCAGCGATTTGAAACATGACTTCTCGTTCCTTGCAATCGATCGTCGCGCCGTTCGCTTGCATCCAATCCATTCCCAAAATGACATCGAAGTCGCGCATATCGATGACGTAGAGATCTATACTAAAAGAATGATTTTCGATTCTAAGCTCTTGCTTTAGGCACACTTTCCTAGAAATCATCGTCTTTCCTGAGGGGATACTTATCTTAAGGGCATGCTCAGTCTGTTTCGTTTCTATGTCTAATTCCATGCATGCATGAGTAGAGATAAACGAGTGTGAAGCTCCAGTATCAAACAAAGCCAGTATAGGATGATTACTCAATTTAATCATACCTGCTAGGTTCCCTTGAGCTTGGGCCGCCTGCTGCTGGTTCAAAGCATAGGCTCTGGCTTGTGGCGGCAGTCCACGGTTACCTGCCGGTCCTTGATCCGGCCTAAACTGATTCCTCTGGCTCTGCTGCTGCAGTTGGGGTGCTCCTCCATTCCTTCCCAAGTTAGGGCACGCCTTAGCAAAATGTCCAGCCTGACCGCACTTGTAGCATGAGTTGGTTCCCTTTCAGCATTCCCCAGAGTGAGGCTTCTGACACTTAGGGCACATCAGCCTGTTCCCAGCTGGAACTTGCTGTAGAGGTCGTGGTTGTTGTGGTTGACGTTGCTGCATGTTCAGATTCTGATTTCCCATCCAAGGCCTCTTCTCCTTGCCAGAGTTTCCTCCGCTCCGGTCTTCCCATTTCCTCTTCCCTTTTCCATCATTCTGCAATGGAGCTTGAGCAGGGTTCCTCTCTTGAGGAAGCAGAGACTCTATAGTCATAGCCCTGCTCAGTGTCTGAGCATAAGTCAACGGGCCTTGACTAGCTAGGGAAACAGAAATCTCATGACGCAAGCCATTTCTGAACTTCAATGCCTTAGATGCATCGGTATCCACCAGATGTGGAGCATAGCGGGAAAGTTGGGCGAAGGCCCGATCGTATTCCATCACAGTCATCTTCCTCTGCTTGAGGTTCCAAAACTCATTCTGCTTCTTCTGGCGATAGCAGCCAGGGATGTACTTTTCAAACAGTTCATTCTTGAACATGTCCCAAGTGAAGTGTTCCCATTGTTCCACAGTCAAGGTGCGCTTCACAGATTGCCACCAATAATCAGCTGCCTCTACCAGTTGGTAGATAGCACAAGTTAACTTTTCCTCATCGGTGCATCCAACATAGTCAAAAATCTTTTCAATTGCCCTAATCCATTTTTCAGCATCAGCGGGCTCACCCATTCCATCAAAGGTTGGTGGCCTTTCCTTCTTGAATTCTTCCACAGCCGAACGCTCTGGGTGATTTACCACCGGCTCGTCAGCATTCGCTTGTCTACCTCTTCCTTGAGTTCGTCCTCTCCTATTTGGTGCCATCTGAAAACAATCCAAAATAACTTATCTTATAGTGGTGTCGTGTGAGCATATACATATCATAATATATAAATGTTGTAAGAAAATAAATCGAACAATAAAGACGAGATATAGATAAAACGTCAATATCATAGATACTAATGTGCCTTCAAGAGGACTCATCATACAATGGTTAGCTTACAAGGATATCATGAAAATTAGTGTCGAGATGAAGCCTTGCCCATAGGCTAAAGGGGCATAAGACTCATGATAAAAAGGTTGAGAGGATCCAACAAAGGGATAATCCTTGTCAACCAACTACATAACTATAACTACAAAAGCTCGACACATAACCATACTAGCTACCTATCCATAAAGCTACCATAACATAATATCCATACTAGTCTAGCCCAAGAGCGAAAGATCCCTCAGAAGGATCTTCCTCATCATCATCAACATCGGCATCAACATCAACATCATCATCTCCCTCATCCACGCAGATCGGTGCTGAGGGGCTATGGCCACGAGGTGAGACCACACGAGTGATCAAGATCTCATCATCATCATCAGTCATCGGAGGTGAATCCGGCAGTGCAAATGGCTGATCGTAATCCTCCCTAGTCAGCCTCTTCTTCCACCATGTGGAAAAATCCTCAGTCGTCTTCTGCCTAGACCGTGGTGGATAAATCGGTGCTGTCTCAGTATCGCCAACACGAGTGCCTGAAGTACCCTCTCCAAAAGCAAGTCTAGAGCGACGCCTCACGGGAAACACTGGTGGCATTGCTACCCTGATACCCTCTAGCTCCTCTCGAATCGGAGACCACTGCTCAGACTCTGGCTCAGAGGCAGAAACCGGGCGTGTATCACGAGTGGATAGAAGTGGGGGACGACCCATCTCAGCCCACTGGGCCAGTAGTCGTGCGATAATCGATGGGAAGTCAACCATCTCAGCCTGAGTAATCCTATCCCTCGTGGTGTGTACCATCGTAAGACCCTCAGTCCATGATCTCCACTCATGTGGCAGAAGGGTAGTCGTGAGGCAGAAAGCAGCCTCCACACCCGTCACTCTCGGTCCAGCTAGACGCCAAAGCTCGAGGTACTCAGCCAGGCTCGCTCCCAGAGGGCGATCAGCATCAAAACGGTAGCGTCTGAACTTGGCTACCCTCTCATCCTCGGCGAGCTCCCTCGCCAAACGTCTCGCAAGTGCTCCAGCCTGTGCGTCCATCTGAAAACAGACGTTCTAATCAATATCAAAACTTAAAGTTGACAAAATAATAAGTCATAACTAATTCACTAGCCTTTTAAAATCCGCGCTTCAACATAAATCCATCTATATGAAACCATATACTAAGAATGTTATCAAAACTAATCTTAGATTTTCATAAGTTCTTAAGTAAAATTTTAACTTAAGCGTTCTTCTTATGTTCAAGTTCGAAGACTTAAACTATAATAGTAAAAGTGCGTTTTGGTTTCTTAACTTAGGTCAAAAGGTTATCGTTCCTAAATGACCCTAACTCGCAATGATTCTCGATCTTGCGTTTGTATTGGATCCTTCATTTCTCGTCTCGATCCATCATTATGTTGAAGCCATCCATCGTCACCTCATCGTCGCTAAAAAAAAAACCTTCTCGTCTTCTTTGCTTGCTTTTCGTAAAATATTTGTTATCTCGGCACTAACCAAAGATAATCAACGCCGCCAATTTATTAATTGGGGCTCGTTTCCAACTTCTTGGAATCGCTTTAATTAATCATATAGGCGCTGACCTAATATGACAATACATTTTGGATCAAATGGATTTTGAAGAATCCAACAAGATATTATCTCGTTAATTGCTAATTCAAGTGGCACAAAGTCCAGTTGAAATATCAAGGTTCACAACATTATGCAATAAGCAATAACATAATACTTTATGCGCTTAAGCTGAAAAATTCCACTAACCTTTGTTGATTGCGGTGTGACGGAGAGTTGAGGACCTCTATAAATATTTGGAGTCTAGAGAAACTATTCTAGACTCGACCTTAATAAACATAGATATCAGAGCCATGAACGAACTGCTCTGATACCAATCTGTCACGCCCCAATTCCCGAGGGAAGACGCACGCGCCAAGGGTGTGACTAGGGGTTGGAATAAAGAAGAGGGGATAGAAATGGGATTCAATTCATTTCAATTATCGATTGATACTTCCCGAAAATTCGGGCAGTATCTCTTTTGCAAAGGGAATAAGCCAGAATAAATACAACGGCAATACACCCAACATAACAACATATCATTATACTAGGATCGCATAGGATCCGATGGCTCAACGAATCAACATAAGTCCATCACTCAATAGATATAGTCGAGTTCAAGATCTCGAGATTAGAATATAACAAGTTCAGAGTGCAGTAATTCAAGTTTCAAAACGAGAATACATTTTGCGGAAGCTTAATCAAAAAGAGATTTCCTAGCCTCAACTCCGCACCGTCGCCACCACAGCATCAACCTGAAAACATTTTAAATATTTTGGGCTGAGTACTAATGTACTCAGTGGGCTGCGCATTTTATCGAAAGCTTGGAAACATAGCAGTTTATCCATATCATAGGCATGCATTAGAGGTTTTGGAAAACAAAGATCAACTAAGCATGCTAAATCAATTTTACTTGCAGCTGCTTCATGTCGCACTCTACAGTTACTCTTACTGTGATTCCGGACCTCTAGCCACCGACGAATCCATATATCCAGACTTCGGGTCAAAACCGGAGAGTCTATTTGAGCTGGTGAATTCCGAGTCGAAACTCAAGAATTCCGTTGAAATAGTATGTGAGAGAGATCAACCAATCACATAACTACCAGGGGAGTGTACACGATTCAAGGCTAGTTTATAAGGCTAAGCGATGAATCTCGATCGATTACTTCAGAGCATTAAACATGTAGAGCGCACATTAAATATTTTCATGGATAACCAGTTTTCATCTTTAAAGCCTTGAGCATACATAACTCATATACTTTGGAAAAATAAGCCCACCTCTTGTAGCGTAGAAGAATGGCCGGTCTTGATAGGCAATGTCTAAATTAATGTCCTCGTCGAACCGCGCCTATTCATAACGATATAATAAGAATTTTTAAAATTCTTAAAATAAATCTAAGGGAAAATATATTCGCCTTTCTATTTTTCTTGATTATAAATCCGTTAAGGATAACAGATTTGATTGAATCCTTTAAATCTTTTTATTAAAAGAATAATCATTTCCTTATTATTAAGAGAGTTCAATTAAATAATTAATTGGGTTCAAAAATTCGTTAAATTATTTAATCCGAAATTAGGATAAATTCCGGAATTTATTTTTGGACTAATTAAAGCTTAGTAAATTAGTTAAATCTTAATTAATTAAATCTTACATTTTAATAAGTCTTAATCCATTTTAATTACAAGAAATTAACTGAGCCCAGTCTGTATGAAGCCCAAATCCATAAACCCATAAGATGCAAGTCTTGGCCCGCCTGTAGAAGCCCGTTTTCAACATTATACTATGGCCCATATGAATTAAAACCCAGCCCATTCTCAGTTCAAACCCAGCCCACATGGAGAAAGAACCCATTTTCCCCTTCTGCAACACATACGCAGACACACACACACTAGACGCTCTCTCTCTCTCTCGCTCACCTCTCTCCCGCCTTCTGCTTCTTCGTCGATTTCTTCTCTAGGAAAATCGCCGGCTCTCTTCTCCCTTCAATTGCCAGCAAAATCCATCGCCGCTGTTAGCATCGTCTTCTTCGCTCGCGATTTCCCCAAACTTCGAACCCTAACTCACAATCGACCTTTCCTCCCTTCACCGTTCGTCCCTCCGGCAATTCATGGTTGCTGCTACCGTCTTTCTGCAACACCTCGCGCTAGCCCGCCACAGCGCCGCCGTCAACCGTAGCAGCAGCGCCACTGCTCCTCCTCTTTCTCGGTCCGCCGGCCGCTGCCTCAACAAATGCTGCCACTTCACACCGCCGCCCCTGCTGCAGCGCCGCTGTCTGCAGCAACGCACCATTTCCCCATCGCCGCCGCCGCTGCGTCTCGCCATCGTCGAGTCTTCTTCATCGTCGCTGGAATTCCGGCCGCGCTCGCAGCAATAGGGGACGAGTCCAGCTCTCCCAAGAGTTAAGTTTCTCACCTGCCCTTTCACTTCTCACCCTCGTCCTTTTCTTTACTGATTTCTTTTGGTTAATGAATCCATAAGTGTTCACTATTCTAGATTCTTGTTATGAGTTTCATTTGGTAATAAACTTAAGTGCTTAAGTAATTGTTATACTGGGAACGTGAGTTTGGATTTGGTGTTCCTTGTCTTCCCGTTTTCAGCCCCCTTTTTGAAAAGCATACGAATGAACATTTATATATATACACGTAGTAGTAGTTGATGCTAGTAGTGGTAGGATTTTAACTTCATGTTTCGGTTGTTATTCAAGCTTTAGAAGCCAGGTTAATTGTTTCATTCATATTAAGAGCATAGCATATAGTTTTTGTTATTGTGCATTAGCCTAGGATTTCAGTTTTCATGCTTGTAGTTTTGATTTGTTTCATTGTTCCTCTTTAAAGCATGAAAAAAAGTGGGGCTGGAAAATGCTTACTCTTAATGAACTTGGAATGGTGGCGATGATTGTAGGTTTGAGATGATGTAGGCTGCAGTTCCTTCTTCTTCTCCTTCTTTTCTTCCTTATGTTTTCATTTCTTTCTTTTGAGCTGAGAGTTTTTGTGTTTGATTGTTGCAGAGAAAGAAGATGGTGAAAGGGATGGATATAAGAGTGTTGAATGGGATGTGATGTGTTGAAAAAGATGGTGAAGAAGCCATGCCTACTACTGTACATCATGATGGAAACTCAAGATTTGAAGGGAGATGTTGAAATTATGTGTACGTAGATTTGCTTCAATCTCCTATTCATGCATAGGGAGTTGAGTAGAGATAATTCTTTGCAGAGATCTTGTTGAAATTTGATGTAGTATTAATTTATTGGAGGAATTTGTATTTTTGTTTCATTGTGGTAATATTCTTGTAATTATTAGTCATGGTTAATGCTTCACTTCTTATTTATTAAATTAGAATTTTAGTCTAATAAAATGAGTTTGGCCCATTTTATTTTATGAGAGTTGATATCATGTTCTTGGCTCATTAATACTTATAGTTTATTAAGCGTTGTTTAATTAATCCATTTGAAAATATTATACGGGAATATAATATTAAATTTGATTTGTTAATTCGTAATAAAAATTACGAGATATAAAAAAATTACGAGAATATAATATCTTTATCTAAATTGCAAAATAATATGCAATTTCATACAAGTGGAATAATAACCCTTCTATTATCATAAATCGAAACAAGTTACACAAAGTTTCGAATTCTTACTCATTTTCTATTTATTAAAAGTCGGGGTATTACATCCTCCCCTCCTTAAGAAGAATTTCGTCCTCGAAATTCATGCATCTGGGTACTCTAATTCTGGGTATAGTTCTTTCATCTTTTCCTCGAGTTCCCATGTAGCTTCTTCTTGACTATGATGATTCCATAAAACCTTAACACTTACAACCTCACTATTTCTTACAACTTTAACTTTCCTATCGAGGATCCTTATGGGCTTTTCTTCATAACTGAGGTCCTCAGCAAGGACCACTTCATCGTACTTGATAACATGTTTCGGATCGAACACATATTTTCTTAACTGTGAGACATGAAACACATTGTGCACATCTCCAATGCTAGGTGGCAAAGCCAACCTATAGGCAACAATGCCTATCCTTTCTAAAATCTCAAAAGGACCTATATAGCGGGGTCGTAACTTTCCCCTCTTACCAAAACGAATCACTCCTTTAGTAGGAGATACCTTGAGGAAAACTCTTTCCCCAACATTAAACTGTAGTTCAGATCTACGCTTATCGGCATATGATTTCTGTCTATCTTGAGCTTCCTTTATCCTCTGTTTTATCTCGTTGACTTTTTCAACCATCTGTTGTACTAAATCTGGTCCTAAAAGCCTTCTCTCACCCACTTCATCCCAGTAAAGTGGTGATCTACATTTCCTCCCATAAAGAGCTTCATATGGAGCCATTCCAATTGTCGCTTGATAACTATTGTTATAGGCAAACTCAACAAGAGGTAATAAATCCTCCCAATTTCCACCTTTATCAGCGACTATTGCTCTTAACATATCCTCAAGAATCTGGATCGTTCTTTCTGACTGTCCGTCAGTTTGTGGGTGGAAAGCTGTGCTGAAATTCAGCTGAGTGTCCATGCATTCCTGTAGGCTCTTCCAAAAACGAGACGTGAACCTGGTGTCACGGTCTGACGTGATTGAAACTGGCACACCGTGAAGGCGTACGATCTCCTTGACATACAACCTTGCAAGTTTCTCTAGACTGAAAGTCATTTGTATAGGCAAGAAGTGCGATGACTTACTTAACCTATCGACAATGACCCAAATGGCCGTGTTCTTCTGTACCGACTTTGGTAAGTTCACTACAAAGTCCATGTTGATGTGTTCCCACTTCCACTCTGGAATTGGAAGTGGTTGCAACATTCCATAGGGTCTCTGGTGTACAGCTTTAACTTGCTGACAAGCTAAACATCGTTCTACAAACGATGCTACATCTCTCTTCATTCCTTTCCACCAGAAAACATTTTTCAGATCCCTATACATCTTCGTACTTCCTGGATGAGCTGTATAAGGAGTATCGTGAGCTTCACTCATGATCTCATTTTTCAAATCCTCGATGTGGGGCACACACAACCTTCCATTCATCATCAACGCGTTATCTTTAGCCTCAGAGAATCCCTTAGGTTCCTCTGACCTTGCCAGAAGACGCATTTTCTCAAGAAATTCGTCCCCTCTTTGTGCCCTCACAATTCTTTCTCTCAGTTCAGGTTCAGCAACTAGGGCTGCAACACAACCTCTCACTGAGTCAGGTGGATGAACCACTTCTAGTTTGAGTTTCGCAAACTCGTGGATAAGCTTCTCTTCTCGAGTAAGAAAATATCCTAGCTTAGCTCTAGCCTTCCTGCTTAGGGCATCGGCTACCACATTGGCCTTTCCTGGGTGATAGCTAATAGTGCAATCGTAATCCTTTACCAATTCTAGCCATCTCCTCTGCCTCATGTTCAAATCCTTTTGCTCGAAAAAAAATTTCAAACTCTTGTGATCAGTGAAGATCTCACACTTAACTCCGTAGAGATAGTGTCTCCATATCTTTAGTGCATGCACGACTGCAGCCAATTCCAAGTCGTGAGTAGGATAATTGAGCTCATGAGGCTTCAGTTGACGCGATGCATATGCTATCACCTTGCGATTCTGCATCAACACGCAACCTAATCCTAATTTCGAGGCATCTGTATAAACAACAAATCCTTCATTCTCTTCAGGTACTGCTAACACAGGAGCAGTAGTCAACCTTGATTTGAGCTCTTGAAAACTCCTTTCACATTCCTCTGACCATGCGTACTTGATCTCTTTTCTCAAGAGTTGAGTCATTGGTCTTGCAAGCTTGGAAAATCCTTCGATGAAACGTCTATAGTAGCCTGCCAATCCTAAGAAACTCCTGATTTCATGGGCGTTGGTTGGAGTTTTCCATTCCTTAACTGCTTCCACCTTTGCAGGGTCAACTTTGATTCCCTCGGCTGACACAATGTGTCCGAGGAACATCACTTCCCTTAACCAAAATTCACACTTGTTGAATTTGGCGTACAACTTTTCCATCCGCAATGTCTCTAATACAATGCGTAGATGTTCCTCGTGTTGTTCTCCACTCTTGGAGTATATGAGAATGTCATCAATGAACACTAGGACAAAACTATCCAGATGCTGATGAAACACTCGATTCATCAAATCCATGAAGACCGCTGGGGCATTTGTTAGCCCAAATGGCATCACTGTAAACTCATAATGTCCGTAGCGTGTTCTAAAAGCCGTCTTAGGGACATCCTCCTTCTTCATCTTCAATTGATGGTATCCGGATCTCAAATCGATCTTAGAGAACACACTTGCTCCTTTCAGTTGGTCGAACAAATCATCTATCCTCGGAAGAGGATATCTATTCTTGATTGTGAGCTTATTGAGTTCTCTATAATCGATACACATTCTTAGTGTGTCGTCTTTCTTCTTGACGAATAACACCGGCGCTCCCCAAGGAGATACACTAGGTTGTATAAACCCTAAATCCAAAAGCTCTTGCAGCTGAATCTTCAACTCTTGCAATTCCTTAGGCGCCATCCGATAGGGTGTTTTTGACACTGGGGCTGCTCCTGGCTCCAAGTCAATGTTGAATTCCAGTTGCCTGTTTAGAGGTAAACATGGTAAATCATTTGGGAATACATCTGGGTATTCGCACACTATTGGAACATCTCTTAGCTCCACTCCTTTTTCTGGATCCTTCGTCAAACTCACAAGAAAAGCTTGACAACTTCCTTTCCTAATCATCTTCGCCGCCTTGAATGCTGAGATGACAGGTACGCTTGCACCCATTCTTTTTCCTTGGAAACACACCTTGCTTCCATCAGCGATTTGAAACATGACTTCTCGTTCCTTGCAATCGATCGTCGCGCCGTTCGCTTGCATCCAATCCATTCCCAAAATGACATCGAAGTCGCGCATATCGATGACGTAGAGATCTATACTAAAAGAATGATTTTCGATTCTAAGCTCTTGCTTTAGGCACACTTTCCTAGAAATCATCGTCTTTCCTGAGGGGATACTTATCTTAAGGGCATGCTCAGTCTGTTTCGTTTCTATGTCTAATTCCATGCATGCATGAGTAGAGATAAACGAGTGTGAAGCTCCAGTATCAAACAAAGCCAGTATAGGATGATTACTCAATTTAATCATACCTGCTAGGTTCCCTTGAGCTTGGGCCGCCTGCTGCTGGTTCAAAGCATAGGCTCTGGCTTGTGGCGGCAGTCCACGGTTACCTGCCGGTCCTTGATCCGGCCTAAACTGATTCCTCTGGCTCTGCTGCTGCAGTTGGGGTGCTCCTCCATTCCTTCCCAAGTTAGGGCACGCCTTAGCAAAATGTCCAGCCTGACCGCACTTGTAGCATGAGTTGGTTCCCTTTCAGCATTCCCCAGAGTGAGGCTTCTGACACTTAGGGCACATCAGCCTGTTCCCAGCTGGAACTTGCTGTAGAGGTCGTGGTTGTTGTGGTTGACGTTGCTGCATGTTCAGATTCTGATTTCCCATCCAAGGCCTCTTCTCCTTGCCAGAGTTTCCTCCGCTCCGGTCTTCCCATTTCCTCTTCCCTTTTCCATCATTCTGCAATGGAGCTTGAGCAGGGTTCCTCTCTTGAGGAAGCAGAGACTCTATAGTCATAGCCCTGCTCAGTGTCTGAGCATAAGTCAACGGGCCTTGACTAGCTAGGGAAACAGAAATCTCATGACGCAAGCCATTTCTGAACTTCAATGCCTTAGATGCATCGGTATCCACCAGATGTGGAGCATAGCGGGAAAGTTGGGCGAAGGCCCGATCGTATTCCATCACAGTCATCTTCCTCTGCTTGAGGTTCCAAAACTCATTCTGCTTCTTCTGGCGATAGCAGCCAGGGATGTACTTTTCAAACAGTTCATTCTTGAACATGTCCCAAGTGAAGTGTTCCCATTGTTCCACAGTCAAGGTGCGCTTCACAGATTGCCACCAATAATCAGCTTCCTCTACCAGTTGGTAGATAGCACAAGTTAACTTTTCCTCATCGGTGCATCCAACATAGTCAAAAATCTTTTCAATTGCCCTAATCCATTTTTCAGCATCAGCGGGCTCACCCATTCCATCAAAGGTTGGTGGCCTTTCCTTCTTGAATTCTTCCACAGCCGAACGCTCTGGGTGATTTACCACCGGCTCGTCAGCATTCGCTTGTCTACCTCTTCCTTGAGTTCGTCCTCTCCTATTTGGTGCCATCTGAAAACAATCCAAAATAACTTATCTTATAGTGGTGTCGTGTGAGCATATACATATCATAATATATAAATGTTGTAAGAAAATAAATCGAACAATAAAGACGAGATATAGATAAAACGTCAATATCATAGATACTAATGTGCCTTCAAGAGGACTCATCATACAATGGTTAGCTTACAAGGATATCATGAAAATTAGTGTCGAGATGAAGCCTTGCCCATAGGCTAAAGGGGCATAAGACTCATGATAAAAAGGTTGAGAGGATCCAACAAAGGGATAATCCTTGTCAACCAACTACATAACTATAACTACAAAAGCTCGACACATAACCATACTAGCTACCTATCCATAAAGCTACCATAACATAATATCCATACTAGTCTAGCCCAAGAGCGAAAGATCCCTCAGAAGGATCTTCCTCATCATCATCAACATCGGCATCAACATCAACATCATCATCTCCCTCATCCACGCAGATCGGTGCTGAGGGGCTATGGCCACGAGGTGAGACCACACGAGTGATCAAGATCTCATCATCATCATCAGTCATCGGAGGTGAATCCGGCAGTGCAAATGGCTGATCGTAATCCTCCCTAGTCAGCCTCTTCTTCCACCATGTGGAAAAATCCTCAGTCAGTCTTCTGCCTAGACCGTGGTGGATAAATCGGTGCTGTCTCAGTATCGCCAACACGAGTGCCTGAAGTACCCTCTCCAAAAGCAAGTCTAGAGCGACGCCTCACGGGAAACACTGGTGGCACTGCTACCCTGATACCCTCTAGCTCCTCTCGAATCGGAGACCACTGCTCAGACTCTGGCTCAGAGGCAGAAACCGGGCGTGTATCACGAGTGGATAGAAGTGGGGGACGACCCATCTCAGCCCACTGGGCCAGTAGTCGTGCGATAATCGATGGGAAGTCAACCATCTCAGCCTGAGTAATCCTATCCCTCGTGGTGTGTACCATCGTAAGACCCTCAGTCCATGATCTCCACTCATGTGGCAGAAGGGTAGTCGTGAGGCAGAAAGCAGCCTCCACACCCGTCACTCTCGGTCCAGCTAGACGCCAAAGCTCGAGGTACTCAGCCAGGCTCGCTCCCAGAGGGCGATCAGCATCAAAACGGTAGCGTCTGAACTTGGCTACCCTCTCATCCTCGGCGAGCTCCCTCGCCAAACGTCTCGCAAGTGCTCCAGCCTGTGCGTCCATCTGAAAACAGACGTTCTAATCAATATCAAAACTTAAAGTTGACAAAATAATAAGTCATAACTAATTCACTAGCCTTTTAAAATCCGCGCTTCAACATAAATCCATCTATATGAAACCATATACTAAGAATGTTATCAAAACTAATCTTAGATTTTCATAAGTTCTTAAGTAAAATTTTAACTTAAGCGTTCTTCTTATGTTCAAGTTCGAAGACTTAAACTATAATAGTAAAAGTGCGTTTTGGTTTCTTAACTTAGGTCAAAAGGTTATCGTTCCTAAATGACCCTAACTCGCAATGATTCTCGATCTTGCGTTTGTATTGGATCCTTCATTTCTCGTCTCGATCCATCATTATGTTGAAGCCATCCATCGTCACCTCATCGTCGCTAAAAAAAAAACCTTCTCGTCTTCTTTGCTTGCTTTTCGTAAAATATTTGTTATCTCGGCACTAACCAAAGATAATCAACGCCGCCAATTTATTAATTGGGGCTCGTTTCCAACTTCTTGGAATCGCTTTAATTAATCATATAGGCGCTGACCTAATATGACAATACATTTTGGATCAAATGGATTTTGAAGAATCCAACAAGATATTATCTCGTTAATTGCTAATTCAAGTGGCACAAAGTCCAGTTGAAATATCAAGGTTCACAACATTATGCAATAAGCAATAACATAATACTTTATGCGCTTAAGCTGAAAAATTCCACTAACCTTTGTTGATTGCGGTGTGACGGAGAGTTGAGGACCTCTATAAATATTTGGAGTCTAGAGAAACTATTCTAGACTCGACCTTAATAAACATAGATATCAGAGCCATGAACGAACTGCTCTGATACCAATCTGTCACGCCCCAATTCCCGAGGGAAGACGCACGCGCCAAGGGTGTGACTAGGGGTTGGAATAAAGAAGAGGGGATAGAAATGGGATTCAATTCATTTCAATTATCGATTGATACTTCCCGAAAATTCGGGCAGTATCTCTTTTGCAAAGGGAATAAGCCAGAATAAATACAACGGCAATACACCCAACATAACAACATATCATTATACTAGGATCGCATAGGATTCGATGGCTCAACGAATCAACATAAGTCCATCACTCAATAGATATAGTCGAGTTCAAGATCTCGAGATTAGAATATAACAAGTTCAGAGTGCAGTAATTCAAGTTTCAAAACGAGAATACATTTTGCGGAAGCTTAATCAAAAAGAGATTTCCTAGCCTCAACTCCGCACCGTCGCCACCACAGCATCAACCTGAAAACATTTTAAATATTTTGGGCTGAGTACTAATGTACTCAGTGGGCTGCGCATTTTATCGAAAGCTTGGAAACATAGCAGTTTATCCATATCATAGGCATGCATTAGAGGTTTTGGAAAACAAAGATCAACTAAGCATGCTAAATCAATTTTACTTGCAGCTGCTTCATGTCGCACTCTACAGTTACTCTTACTGTGATTCCGGACCTCTAGCCACCGACGAATCCATATATCCAGACTTCGGGTCAAAACCGGAGAGTCTATTTGAGCTGGTGAATTCCGAGTCGAAACTCAAGAATTCCGTTGAAATAGTATGTGAGAGAGATCAACCAATCACATAACTACCAGGGGAGTGTACACGATTCAAGGCTAGTTTATAAGGCTAAGCGATGAATCTCGATCGATTACTTCAGAGCATTAAACATGTAGAGCGCACATTAAATATTTTCATGGATAACCAGTTTTCATCTTTAAAGCCTTGAGCATACATAACTCATATACTTTGGAAAAATAAGCCCACCTCTTGTAGCGTAGAAGAATGGCCGGTCTTGATAGGCAACGTCTAAATTAATGTCCTCGTCGAACCGCGCCTATTCATAACGATATAATAAGAATTTTTAAAATTCTTAAAATAAATCTAAGGGAAAATATATTCGCCTTTCTATTTTTCTTGATTATAAATCCGTTAAGGATAACAGATTTGATTGAATCCTTTAAATCTTTTTATTAAAAGAATAATCATTTCCTTATTATTAAGAGAGTTCAATTAAATAATTAATTGGGTTCAAAAATTCGTTAAATTATTTAATCCGAAATTAGGATAAATTCCGGAATTTATTTTTGGACTAATTAAAGCTTAGTAAATTAGTTAAATCTTAATTAATTAAATCTTACATTTTAATAAGTCTTAATCCATTTTAATTACAAGAAATTAACTGAGCCCAGTCTGTATGAAGCCCAAATCCATAAACCCATAAGATGCAAGTCTTGGCCCGCCTGTAGAAGCCCGTTTTCAACATTATACTATGGCCCATATGAATTAAAACCCAGCCCATTCTCAGTTCAAACCCAGCCCACATGGAGAAAGAACCCATTTTCCCCTTCTGCAACACATACGCAGACACACACACACTAGACGCTCTCTCTCTCTCTCGCTCACCTCTCTCCCGCCTTCTGCTTCTTCGTCGATTTCTTCTCTAGGAAAATCGCCGGCTCTCTTCTCCCTTCAATTGCCAGCAAAATCCATCGCCGCTGTTAGCATCGTCTTCTTCGCTCGCGATTTCCCCAAACTTCGAACCCTAACTCACAATCGACCTTTCCTCCCTTCACCGTTCGTCCCTCCGGCAATTCATGGTTGCTGCTACCGTCTTTCTGCAACACCTCGCGCTAGCCCGCCACAGCGCCGCCGTCAACCGTAGCAGCAGCGCCACTGCTCCTCCTCTTTCTCGGTCCGCCGGCCGCTGCCTCAACAAATGCTGCCACTTCACACCGCCGCCCCTGCTGCAGCGCCGCTGTCTGCAGCAACGCACCATTTCCCCATCGCCGCCGCCACTGCGTCTCGCCATCGTCGAGTCTTCTTCATCGTCGCTGGAATTCCGGCCGCGCTCGCAGCAATAGGGGACGAGTCCAGCTCTCCCAAGAGTTAAGTTTCTCACCTGCCCTTTCACTTCTCACCCTCGTCCTTTTCTTTACTGATTTCTTTTGGTTAATGAATCCATAAGTGTTCACTATTCTAGATTCTTGTTATGAGTTTCATTTGGTAATAAACTTAAGTGCTTAAGTAATTGTTATACTGGGAACGTGAGTTTGGATTTGGTGTTCCTTGTCTTCCCGTTTTCAGCCCCCTTTTTGAAAAGCATACGAATGAACATTTATATATATACACGTAGTAGTAGTTGATGCTAGTAGTGGTAGGATTTTAACTTCATGTTTCGGTTGTTATTCAAGCTTTAGAAGCCAGGTTAATTGTTTCATTCATATTAAGAGCATAGCATATAGTTTTTGTTATTGTGCATTAGCCTAGGATTTCAGTTTTCATGCTTGTAGTTTTGATTTGTTTCATTGTTCCTCTTTAAAGCATGAAAAAAAGTGGGACTGGAAAATGCTTACTCTTAATGAACTTGGAATGGTGGCGATGATTGTAGGTTTGAGATGATGTAGGCTGCAGTTCCTTCTTCTTCTCCTTCTTTTCTTCCTTATGTTTTCATTTCTTTCTTTTGAGCTGAGAGTTTTTGTGTTTGATTGTTGCAGAGAAAGAAGATGGTGAAAGGGATGGATATAAGAGTGTTGAATGGGATGTGATGTGTTGAAAAAGATGGTGAAGAAGCCATGCCTACTACTGTACATCATGATGGAAACTCAAGATTTGAAGGGAGATGTTGAAATTATGTGTACGTAGATTTGCTTCAATCTCCTATTCATGCATAGGGAGTTGAGTAGAGATAATTCTTTGCAGAGATCTTGTTGAAATTTGATGTAGTATTAATTTATTGGAGGAATTTGTATTTTTGTTTCATTGTGGTAATATTCTTGTAATTATTAGTCATGGTTAATGCTTCACTTCTTATTTATTAAATTAGAATTTTAGTCTAATAAAATGAGTTTGGCCCATTTTATTTTATGAGAGTTGATATCATGTTCTTGGCTCATTAATACTTATAGTTTATTAAGCGTTGTTTAATTAATCCATTTGAAAATATTATACGGGAATATAATATTAAATTTGATTTGTTAATTCGTAATAAAAATTACGAGATATAAAAAAATTACGAGAATATAATATCTTTATCTAAATTGCAAAATAATATGCAATTTCATACAAGTGGAATAATAACCCTTCTATTATCATAAATCGAAACAAGTTACACAAAGTTTCGAATTCTTACTCATTTTCTATTTATTAAAAGTCGGGGTATTACAAGATCTAAGGGTTATAAATTAATAGATAAATTAGTGGTAACCGTTTTTTTAATAAATGTAGGGTTATTTTCGTCAGTTCCATTAAAATTAAATCCGCACATCCCTATAAGTTAGGGATTTATTTATGTTAATTTATGCATGTCCATGCACGGTTATTTTGTGAAAAGATTTTTTAAATCCTTACTCTCTCTTTTACATTGTGTTCAATCATTTTTTTGAAATTAGTTAAACTAAACCATTTGTTTCATTTGTACTCCCATTTCGTCTATATACATAGAAAAGCGCATAATGTATGTAAAGCTTGAGATGATTTATAATTAAGCACATTATAATACGAAAAAAAGGCATTAAAAAATCATAAGAAGGTTTCAAAAAAAATCATAAGAAAGAACAAATAATATTAATAATAATAATCATCATAATAGATAAAATAATTAAGAAAAATAATTTAACTAAGCAATAAAATTTCATGCTTATTTTTAAATTTTATTAGTGTTGATTTTATGCTTCTTTTAAAAAAATGCATGCTTTTTTAGTGTTAATTTCATGATTTTTAGTGTTAATTTCATGCTTCTTTTAATTTTTTTCATGCGTTTTAGTGTTAATTTCATGGTTTTTTAGTCTTGATTTCATGCTTCTATAATATTGATTTCATGTTTTTTTAGAGTTGATTTCATGCTTTTTTAATTTGTTTTCCATGCTTTATTTAGTTTCGATTTCATGTTTTATTAGTCTCGATTTCATGCTTCTATAATATTGATTTCATGCGTTTTTAATTTTTTCCATGCTTTTTTTAGTTTCGATTTCATGTTTTTTTAGTTTCAATTTCATGCTTCAATAGTTATTATATGATGCTTAAATATTTAAACCCTAAACCCTAAACCCTAAAACCACCAAAAGGCGGACACTAAATATAAAACACCTAGGGTTTTTTCAAGACTATGGTCTAGTTTCCGGAAAACCACTAATAACAACCAAAACCACTATATATGAGAGGGTTCTTATGAGAACTATTATATTCATAAGAACTCGCTTATTTAGATATCCTTTCATGCCTTTTTACATATGTAATTATGCTTTTTTGCAAATAAGCATGAAATTAGATAATAAACCCAAAAACCACCAGAAACCGGACACTAGATATAAAACCCCTAAGGGTTTTTTCAGAGTTAGGGTCTAGTTTTTGAATAACCACTAATAACACACAAAACCACTATATAGGAGATGGTTCTTATGATAATCATTCTATTCGTGAGAACCCGCTTATTTACATATCCTTTCATGCTTTTTTACATATATAATTATGTTTTTTTGCAAATAAGCATGAAACTAGATAATAAACCCAAAACTAATAAGCCACACATTAGATATAAAATCCCTAAATCAGGGCTCGTTTGGTTGACGGGATTATGCTCTGAGAAAGTAATCTGATTCTAAATTATTAAATTCATGTGTTTGGTGTAACAGGAAAAGTAATCAGATTCCAAAAAATTAAATTATTGTGTTTGTTTCAAATTTTATAAATTTCAGGAAAGTAATAAGAATCCTGACATCAAGGAAAGTTAGTTCAAAATTGAAGGATTCTTATTCCCTCTCCAGGTATTCTTTTTCCTTGATACATGGATTCTGATAATAATAATAATAATAATAATAATAATAATAATAATAATAATAATAATAATAATAATAATAATAGTAAAACCAAAAACAAAAACAAAAATATAATAATAATTTAAAATAATAATATAAATAAAAATAATAATAATAATAACAAAAACAAAATTAAAAAATAATAATAAAAACCAAAAAATAATAGTAATAAAAACAAAAAAACAAAAAAATAATAATAATAAAACAAAATAATAATAATAATAATAATAATAATAATAATAATTAAAAATAATAATAGTAAAAACCAAAAACAATAATAATAATAATAATAATTTAAAATAATAATATAAATAAATAATAAATAATAATAATAATAACGAAAACAAAAAAAGTTAAAAAAATAATAATAATAACCAAAAAAATAATAGTAATAAAAATAAAAAAATAAATAATACTCCCTCCGTCCCCCATATTAGTGTGCATATTTCCCGTTTGGGATGTCCCCCATATTAGTGTGCATTCCAAATATGGAAACATTCCCTAAGCAAAAAGACATATTCACCCTTACTTTATTCTTTTTTTTTATCACTTTCTACCTACTTTTCTCACTTTCTCCTTACTTTATCTTACTTTTTTCCACTTTACACCAATTTCGTCTTAAATTGCGTGTCGTTTCTCTCAGCACACTAATATGGGGGACGGAGGGAGTAATTATTATTATTAATAATAATAATAATAATAATAATAATAATAATAATAATAATAATGAAATTTGATATTATGAAATTGATATTTTTTCAATGTAAACGGTAACTTAATTTCATATTAAAATCTAGACAATTTTATTGATAATATCCAAACATTGGATTGTTAATTAGTTAGGATTCATTTTCCTCAGAATAATATTCCTCAAAATCATATTCCACAACAACTTTACTTTCCTGTTTTATTTTCCCTAGAATCATATTCCCAGAATCATTTTTCCTGACAACATTATTTTCCTGCCAACCAAACGAGCCAGGCATTTCACCAAACAAATGACGCACACAAAAAAACTCACTGAGACATTTCAACGAACACGTTTTCTGCACTGAATAAGCTCAACTAAGTTTGCATAATTGCATTACTCAAAGATCATAATTTGCACCCAAATATGAGCAACTTCTATCTTGACGATCAATTTAGCAAAAAAGAGAACCCGAGACATATTTGAACGATGAGAAAACTAACCAACCTCACAAGCAATTATTCCAGTTGCTGCAGATTGCACCCTATTCCTCAATCTTAGAAGGCGTGCTGGTGGCTCGGTGCCTGAGTAGCGGTGAAACGGTGAAGACTCCACCTGTGGATTAACGGCGACGGGAAGGGAATGGAGGCAAGATTGAACTGGGATGAGAATCTGAGATTGGAAGAGCGCGGCTTCGTTCGCGAGCTTTCTTTAGGTTTGGGGAAAAATTGGGGGAAAATTAGAAATATTAATATTTTTAAATATTTTTAATAATTTAATTAGGAAATTACTAAATACCCTTCGATTTTATTTCAAATTCAGTGGGGTCACTTGACCCCCCACTGCCACCATGCTGTCTCAGCCCCTGTTTAGTGATATGCTTGGAGAAGACCCTCAACGTCATCTCCAGGACTTTGAGATGGCTTGCTGTATGATTAGAATGCAAGGAACTATGGGGGAGTACATCAGACTCCTAGTTTTACCCTACTCGTTGCAAGACAGGGTGAAGGAGTGGCTATACACTTTGCCCGAAGGGACCGCCACAACTTGGACACAGATGCAACAAGAGTTCCTAGAGAGATGCTATCCCGCTGCCCGGATACAAAATATGAGGAAAATGATCAGCTCAATCAAGATGGGCACGGGAGAAAGTTTCTATGACTATTGGGAGTGGTACAAGCATTTTTGGGCCAAATGCCCACAACATCAAATCCCGGAGCAAGATTTAATTCAATATTTTATGGCGGGATTGAGAACTCAAGATCGAGCGTGGGTGAATGTTGCATGTGGAGGTTCGGTGCTGAACAAGTTGCCCAGTCAAGCATTCAAGTTGTTTGCATACATGGCTGAGGAGTCAAGGGATGACCAAACAGAATTACCCAGAGGGACGACATCAAGTGTTCCATCAGCGTCAGATGCTAAGTTGGATAAGATGTGCTCAATTCTTGTCACGGCCGGACTTTGCTAAGGATAGCTAAGCCGGGAAACCATGACTAAGGAAGGGGATTACGAATAGGGGAGTAGAAAAGGGCAATATAATTTATAAAAGCTTGACTCATATCGCACTTAGAAAGGAATTCATGGCATTAATAACTCGGCTCGTAGGACCGATTAGGGAAATAGGGACTTGTCTCGATTTACATAACTAGAATAATCGTCTTGGAACTAAAGAGTATACGCAGCGGAATAATGCTTAAGATACATGTATGAAGACATGTATCTCTGAGAGTTTTATGACTTAAAAGATGACAACAAAAGCTCCACTCGTCACTTCACTTCATCCTGCTTGACCTGCACATTTTAGAAATAACATGCAGGGCTGAGTACGAAGGTACCTAGGGCTGTCTAAATGGTTCTCGGTTCTCGGGTTAACCGGAACCGAAACGGTTCCGGATACCCGAGAACCGAAAATTCGGTCTTCGGTCCGGTCCTCGGTTCCTATATTTTAGAATATTCGGTCTTCGGTTCTAACCGGGAACCGATTGGTTCCAACCGAAGAACCGAAATAGTAAATACTTATTTTTAATTTTTATTATTTTATAATACAAATCCCTAATTCCAAATCCCTTATTATTAATTTTTATTATTTTATAATACAAGTCCCTTATTTTTAATTTTTATTATTTTTATTAGTTTAGATGGATGAATGTTGCTTTGTTGATTTTTACAAATCCCCCAATTGCAAATCCCTTATTATTAATTTTTATTATTTTATAATACAAATTTCTTATTTTTAATTTATATTATTTTTATTAGTTTAGATGGATGAATGTTGCTTTGTTGATTTTTATAATAAATTCGGTTCCATTTCGGGTAACCGGAACCGAACCGAAGTTATTCGGTTCGGTTCCGGTTACCCGAATTAAAACTTAAGGTCCGGTCCCGGTTCTTGATTTTCCCCTATTTTCGGTTCGGTTAACCGAACTTTTCGGTTCGGTTCCCGGAACCGAACCGGATAGACAGCCCTAAAGGTACCTAGTGGACACGTTGCCAAAACATACATATTCTGTAATATTGTCAAGCCATACTTGAGTAACGCATAGGGATTTTCTTTAAAAGAGTCTATGCTTACTAAATTCTTTTGTGATACTAAAAGTGTCAGCGCTGACTAAGTTCTTTAGTAATCTACCATATCTGAAACTGTGGAATCGAGGAGTTGGCCACCCCCACGAAACCTTGACTGGCCAACCGAAGATGGCACACGGTCACTGTGTACACTAATCCAGGTGAGATAGCTATCTCACAAGGACCGAATTCGTTTAACATAAATTGGCAAAGCCAATGCAGATAGACATCATACGAAAAATCAAATATTTTTGGCATGACAATCTTTAAAAATAACTAATCTTAATCATTTAGAAATCTCATTTCATTTTGCATGAAAGCCCACCTCTTGTCGCGTCGCAAATGGCCGGTCTTGATAGGAACGTCTGATCAACCTCTGCGTTGACTCGTGCCTATTTTATAAAACGATACTATGAGAATTCTAGAATTCCATAGAATTCACTAATTTGATGAGAATATAAATATATTCATCCTAATTTTTCATCTTGAATTAATAATCTATTAATAGATTATTATGAATTTCCTTAACTCTTATGGCTAATAGATTAACCATTTTTATCCAATTATTTCGTTAATTGGATTTGAGACTTATAAATTAATTACTCGAAATAAATTCCGAAACTTGACTTCGCTTGATCGAATTTTGATAAATTAATCTTAATTTATTCTTGTTAAATATTTTAATTCTTAATTAATTAATGATTTAAGTTAACTAAAATAAATATTTAATATAATTTGTTGGGCTTCAAAGAATTAATTAAGAACTCGGCCCATAACTCGGTCCAGCCCAGACGTCCAGCCCGCAGGAATTAGCTTCAGCCCGCAACCCGACCCGAACCCAGACCCGGCCCGTCTCAAAACCCTTCCCTTTCTTCTTCTTCCTAATAGCCGACACTTCCCCCTTTTCTATTTCAGATTTTGGATTGTTTTCCCTTAGAACTCTAATTGGTCTTCTCTCTCCCTCGATTCTCCTTTCTTGATTCGTCGCCGTCGCCGCCATGATTCCGCCTCCGTCATCTTCGCCTTCGCTGCGTTCTATCGCGGACGTTCGGTTCCTTACCATCGTCGTTGGAGTGCCGCGCCGAGGCTGCTGCCGCTGCTGCGTCGTCTCCACCGATGCTCCGCCGCTACTCAGTTGAAGGCTGCTGCTGTAGCCTCGTTGTTCGACGGCTCCGCCATCGTCTCCATCATCCGGAGCTCTGAACCCGAAGATCGAGAGTTGGAGAAAGCTCACAACTGCCGCCGCTGCTCCCGAAATCGCCGTCTGTTGCCGTCGCCATCGACGAGGGAGTTCCTCCTTCGCACAATAGCTCCTCACTCTCTTATCTTAATTTACTTTAACATTTTCTGTTTTCTACTCTTCCTAGTACTTGGGGACTTGTTCTTGATTTTGTTCTGAGTTTTTGGTTGTTGTTCTTCACTTCTGATTATGCTAGTTTGCTAGGTTCAGGGTGTTCTTATTCTGTTATATACTGAATCTTATACTCTGAAATTGCCCTCTTTTACTGATGTTGCTATGTATTCAAATAGAAATAATACATGTATATATATATACAGAGGTGGGTTTAGGTCTTGCTTATGAGTTTTTTCCTTGTTTAACTAAAAGATTTCCCTTGTTTGTTGTAAAGAGCTTAGGGCTGATTTTGATGCATTCTCGTTGCAGTTCATAACTTAAATCTTTGGGTCTAAAACTTAGAAACATGATATGTGTATTCAGTCTATTTTGAGTGTGAAAAGCTGGTTATGAAATAGGTTGAAAGGTTAAGAACTTGATGTGATTTGAAGGAGTACATAAGCATGCTTGTTTCTTGAATGTTAATTCTTCCTTTTTATGTTCTGAAATTCAGCTTCAAACTTAAGGATTTGCATAAAAATTCTATCATTTGTTTCATTCATAAGGTTTGTTGTTAATGACGAGTTCTCATGAATTCTAGATTCTAACTAAGCATGCTTATTTCTACTTTAAAGCTAGAAGAAGAGTATTGAGTGTTCTTACTGGTTTGGTTTTTTTTTTTTTGTTGGTGTAGTAGGACAGGATTATGAATAATGAACTTGATAATCTTCTAGTAATCTCCTTTCTTGCTCCTACTGCCCAGCTTCTTTCCCTCTGACTACTCGTTATATGAAGTTTGAAAGGAGGGAATAATTTGCCTCAAAAAATCAATTTGCATTGATATGGTAAATATAGAGTACAAGAGAACCAAAATAAAAGGAAACAATATATCTACCAAATAAATACAAGATATACAATATCAATTACTAATTTTTACTAACACCCCCCTGCAAGCGAAGTGTGGGATTTTGATCAATGCGAAGCTTGGACCGAAACATTTCAAACAACGGTCGAGGCAAACTCTTTGTAAAGATATCGGCCAGCTGAAGGGAAGATGGAACAAATTTAGTGGATAATCGACCGGCCTCAACGAGTTCGCGAACAAAATGGCAGTCAATGTTGATGTGTTTGGCACGTTTGTGCGAAATGGGATTCTGAGTGAGGAAAAGAGCACTCTTGTTATCACAGAGCAAGACTGGTGGCGTTGCAGGTAGAGCATGAAGATCACGAAGAACATTACAAATCCCAAGGAGTTCAGCCGACGTGTTAGCCAAAGCACGATATTCGGATTCACAACTTGAGCGAGAAACTGTGGGTTGTTTCTTAGCGCTCCAAGAAATGAGATTCGGACCTAGGAAAATAGCATAACCATAGGTGGAACGTCTGGTATCCAAACAACGTGCCCAGTCGGCATCAGAATAACCAAGAATGGACGGCACACCGGCAGAAAATGTCAAACCATAATCGAGAGTACCCTTTACATAACGGAGAATCCGTTTAACCGCCTGAAAATGATCAGTAGTAGGTCGTTGCTGAAATTGGCTCACCGTGTTGACAGAATAGGAAATATCTGGGCGAGTGATGGTCAAGTACTGCAACGCTCCGACCAATGATCTGTAAAGAGTAGGGTCTGAAAACTCAGTGCCTGCAGAGGTAAAGGAAACCCCTGGTGCAAGAGGAGTAGAAACGGGCTTGGAATCAAGTAAGTCAGCACGTGCAAGAATGTCACGGGCATACTTGGACTGACTAAGGAATAAACCAGATGAAGGATAAGAGACTTCCAGACCGAGAAAGTAACCAAGACGACCAAGATCCTTGATAGCGAACTCCTTGTTTAATCGAGCCATCAAAGTTCGAATTGAAGCCGGATTGTTGCTAGTGACAATTATGTCGTCGACATAAACTATTAGATAAATGAGAACATGATGGCGATGGAAAACAAAGAGAGATGTATCAGCATGGTTGCATAAAAAACCAAGCTGAAGTAGAAAAGCGCGAAGGTGCTGATACCAAGCCAATGGTGCTTGGCGAAGACCATATAATGCTTTCCGAAGTCAACATACATGATCTGGATGTAAATGATCAATATACCCAGGCGGTTGTTCCATGTAGACCGGCTTATCAAGAAATCCATTTAGAAAGGTGTTCTTGACATCCAATTGGTGTAGGGGCCAAGAATGCATGACAGCAAGTGATAAAATAATCCGAACTGTAGAAGCTTTCGCCACAGGACTAAATGTGTGAGTAAAATCAAAACCAGGAACTTGACTAAAACCCTGAGCAACAAGATGGGCTTTGTAACGATCAACTGACCCGTCAGCAAGAAATTTAGTCCGATAAACCCATTTAGAACCAACAATGTTTGTGTTCGAGGGTCGAGGAACGAGTTCCCATGTATGATTTCGACGAAGAGCTTCAATTTCTTCATTCATAGCTTGAATCCATTCTGGGTGCTTGAGAGCAGACTTGATTCCCTTAGGTTCAGAAATGGCAGTGAGTGCGAAGTAGAGGCGATGAGATTCAACAAGAGCAATATCTGCAGGATATCGAGGTTTGAAAATACCCGATTGAGAGCGAGTCCGCATTTGATGAGTGCGCATAGGGGGTGATGGTGGTGTACCAATAGTGGGTTCAATATGTGAGGTCGCTGGGGATGGCTGCGGTTGTTCATGTTGTGGAACTGGCGACGGTAATTGTTCATTTTGACAAATGATACAAGGTGGCGGCGGAGGTGTATTATCTTGACCACTTGGAGACTGATCATCAGACACACTAGATGTCGTAGTATAGGGTGAGGTGAGGCAGAGACATCCAAAAATGCAGAAATAATAAGGGAAGAGTATGGCCGAGACATAAAGGAAGTGGCAAACGGAAAACTAATTTCATCAAATTTGGCGCGGCGAGTAATATACACACGGTTAGTGGAAGTGTCCAAGCACCGAAAACCCTTATGATAGGGACTATATCCCAAAAATACGCATGGCAAGCTGCGAGGCTCAAACTTTGTCTTCATATAATCGCGCAGACATGGATAAACTCTACAACCAAACACATGAAAACAATCATAGGCAGGAGGGCGACCAAACATAATTTCGAAAGGGGATTTATTACCAAGAACCTCAGTGGGCAATCGATTTATCGTGTAAACCGCCGTGCTAAATGCATCAACCCAATAAGATAGAGGAACCGAGGAATGGAATAACAGTGCAAGACCCATTTCGGTGATGTGACGATGCTTTCTTTCTGCTCGACCATTTTGAGCAGGAGTGTAAGGGCAAGACATGAGATGATGAATGCCACAAGACAAAAAATGTCGTTGCAAACGATTATTAGTAAATTCCGTACCTCCATCACTCTGAAATCGTTTAATTTTCGTGGAGAATTGATTCTCAACAAACTTTTGAAAATTCATAAAGACATCCACAAAGTCAGACTTCGCACGTAATGGATAAAACCAGCAAAAACGAGAATGATCATCGATGAAAATAGCATAATAACGATAGCCAAAAATAGCCGTAACAGGTGCAAGACCCCACATATCACAGTGAATTAAATCTAGAATAGCAGCAACACGTTTAATATTCGCAGCAAAAGGCAATCGAGTACTCTTGGCTAACTGACATGACTTGCAAAGTTTAGGTAAAGGAAGTAAAGAAGTAACATATAATAAACCAAGTTTGCTCAACATTGAGACAACATGAGGGGCAACATGCCCAAGTCTAGAATGCCATAATTCAAAAGAAGCTTGCAAGGTTTTATTTTTCAGTGCAGCAACAAGAGCGTGAGCTTTAGAATCCAGCAAATAGAGTCCCTGATCACGAGTTCCTGTTGCGAGGACCTGACTTGTTTCCCGATTCTGAATGCGAAACTGCGAATCAGTAAAAATTACTTGAACCGGATAATCACGAGTCAGTTTACTCAGACAATAAGTTCCTAGTTAACCCAGGCACAACAAAAACATCTCGCAATGTAAGATCATTCGAAAGAGAAAGAGAACCAAGGTGAGATATAGATAGATTCGCACCGTTACCGATTGTTACGTGATCGGTGCCTGAGTAGGTGGAAACACTGTCGAGATGAGTAGAATCTGCAGCCATATGAGCCGAAGCGCCAGTGTCTAAATACCAATCAGACGGAGTGCTCGGAGAGACATTGCAACCGGCGGAAAAAGCTTCAGCAAGGTTTGCCGTATTGCCCGGACGGCAAGAACGATCATAGTTTCGATCAAATCGTTTGGGGCAGTCAAAAACATCATGGTCGGGTTCACGACAGAAGAAACATTTTGGAGTGAAATTCCGACGTCCACGATTTCCACCAGAACCATTGTGAGAATTATTGTTACTGCCACGGCCTCTGTTGCTATTAAAACCACGACCACGATAGGCTCCGAAACCTCTTCCACGACCGCGATTTACTGCAGTAAAAGCTGCCTGCGAAACAACCTGGGAATGGTTAGTGTGATCAAGAGATTTTTGGAATAATTCATGACTTTGAGCCCTCGCAAATTGATGCGATCACAATACGCGGAAGCTGAGAATCGAACAACGTCAGACACGAAAGATTCAATCCAAATATAACTATGAAAAAATCGAATGACAAGTTCCCTGAATTTCTACCCAAATTACACTGAATAGGCGTCGACAGAAACCTAAGCAATTCAATTCCGATTAAGCTCAAATTTTAACACGAGTTATAACTTAGGGTTATGAAGAACATATCCAAAATTCAGCGAAAACGCACGAGTAGTTTTCGATTTGGCACGGTGGTGATTTTCAGGACGAGTTAGGGTTTCAAAAACGGATCTGAAATTAATCTAAGGGTTTTCTGGGATGGAATAGCTACAGGATCGATGGAGGATGGATATTTATGATATATGAACGATGATGAATGGCTGGAAACGAAAAGAACACGAATTGCAGAATTCAAACGGAAACAAATTGTGAATCTTACCCGAAACGAACCTCGGATCTACGTGAATCCGAAACGCGTTTATGGAGCAATCTTCGTGGCTCGACTAACCCGGATACTACGAGATATCACGAACGAGTCGATGAATTCAAGTTTGAAATCGCCAACAATCAAACTCTACCAAGAACCTATAGGATCGTGAACCGAAGCACGAAATATGAGACAAAACGATCAACTAGATTTCTGATTCAATATTGTCTGTTTCAAAGTATGAACGAAAATTAACATAAATACTAATCTAATTCCTAAGCTAGCTAGGTTTTCGAAATTAGCAAGGCTTGGGCTTGATAATTTCGGACTCCTTAATTAAATATAACTGGGCCAATTAATCACCTAAACATGTTGTGATAATTGGACTAACTAAATTAAAAAATAAATACAAAGTTTAAGCCCAAATAAAATATAAGAAAATTTATTTTCTTGGACTTGTCTTCCTTTTCTTCAATGATGGACGCCCAAATCTTCATCTTCAACACTTGTTAAATTCACCAACTTGTATTGATGAAATTCGACTCCATCATTTGCCAATCTCTTCGAAATGTAGCATTGCAAATAACCTTGCAGCTTCTTGGCTCTCGACCTCGTCACTGCTCCTCCGAGCTGCAAGTCCCGATTGGTCTCTTCAATGCTAAATCCCGTCTCATCATTCCCCCCCTGCTGAAAAGAATTCGTCCTCGAATTCAAGTCCTCCTCGACATCTTGATCATCTACAGGAAACGGAGATAAATCAGCCACATTAAAAGTGGAGGAACACTTATACTCACCTGGAAGATCAATGCGGTATGCATTGTCATTGACTCGCTCAACCACGGAGAATGGTCCATCGCCACGAGGCATCAGCTTCGACTTCCTCAAGTTAGGAAAACGTCCCGGGCTGAAGTGTATCCAAACCTTATCACCAGGTTTGAACAATACTTGCTTGCGGTGGGCGTTCGCCTTTGTTGCGTTCTTAACACCTTGAAGCTCGATCCTCTGTTTCACTTTAGCATGCATCTCTCGAACCTGTTCAGCTCTACGAGAACCTTGCAAACTCGAAAGATGATCAGTAGGCAAAGGAATAAGATCCGTTGGTGTCAACGGATTAAATCCATAAACAACCTCAAATGGAGACATGTGTGTAGAAGAATGCACAACTCTGTTATAAGCAAATTCAGCGAATGGTAAGCACTCTTCCCATGACTTAAGATTGTTTTTAACTAAAGCACGAAGTAAAGTACCTAGCGTTCTATTAACCACTTCAGTTTGACCATCCGTTTGAGGATGACATGCAGTAGAAAATAACAGCTTAGTACCTAACTTTCCCCATAAGACACGCCAAAAATGTCCCAAAAACTTAGAATCCCTATCAGACACAATAGTCCTAGGCATGCCATGCAGTCTAACTACTTCACGGAAGAACAGATTAGCAATATGAACAACATCGTCAGTTTTTCTGCAAGCAATAAAATGAGACATTTTGGAGAATCTATCGACTACTACAAACACAGAATCTTTGCCAGACCTAGACCTAGGCAAACCAAGAATAAAATCCATAGATATGTCAATCCAAGGTGCAGAAGGTGCAGGTAGTGGAGTGTACAAGAACTAGATTTAGCCTTTTTACAAGTAATGCATCTAGCACAGACTCTCTCGACATCTCTCTTCATGCGAGGCCAATAAAAATGTTCATGCAATAGACTCAATGCCTTCGCAACACCAAAATGACCCATAAGACCCCCCGCATGAGATTCTAACACAAATAATTCCCTCATAGAACAATTAGGGACACATAACTTCGAATCCCTAAACAAGAAACCCTCAGACACATAGTACGAGTCAACAACCCTAGATTTTCCATCACATGAAGCAAAGGTAGGTCCAAAGAAAGGATCATTCACATAAAAGCTCTTAATATGCTCAAGACCTAAACATTGCGCATGCATAACAGAAATCAATGCGTACCTGCGGGAAAGAGCATCAGCAACCACATTCTCTTCTCCTTTCTTGTACCTGATCACATAGGGAAATGACGCTATAAACTCCACCCATCGAGCATGGCGTGAGTTTAAGCTCTGCTGACCCTTCAAATGCTTCAAGGACTCGTGATCAGTGTGAATCACAAACTCTTTCGGCCTCAAGTAGTGCTGCCAAGTCTCCAAAGACCTCTTCAATGCATACAACTCCTTATCGTACGTAGAGTACCTAAGGGCTGCTCCATTCAGCTTCTCACTAAAATAGGCAACTGGTTTTCTTTCCTGCATCAAAACAGCACCAATCCCTATGCCCGAGACATCACACTCAATTTCAAACATTTTATCAAAATCAGGCAAATTACACAATTTCGATTTCAACAAGTTAAAAGCATGCTCTTGGGCTTTGCCCCACTCAAACTTCCTATCTTTCCTACTCAACTCAGTCAATGGTGCAACAATAGATGAAAAATCACGCACAAAGCGACGATAAAATCCTGCTAAACCATGGAAAGACCTAACATCAGCACATGACTTAGGCGTTGGCCACTCCTCTATAGCCTTCACCTTTGTCCTATCAACTTCTATTCCACGACTACTCACAACAAAACCAAGAAATATAACCTCATCCATACAGAATGTACACTTAGACAAATTAACATATAATTTTGCATCACGCAGCAACACAAACACATGCCTAAGATGTCTAACATGCTCATCAACACAAGTACTATAGACAAGGATATCATCGAAATATACCACCACATATTTCCCTATGACTTCACGCAAAACATGGTTCATTAGACGCATAAACGTACTAGGGGCGTTAGTAAGGCCAAACGGCATCACAAGCCATTCATACAGTCCATGCTTCGTTTTGAACGCAGTTGTCCACTCATCTCCCTCACTCATTCTCACTTGAAAATATCCAGAACGCAAATCAATTTTTGAAAAGACAGACGCTCCAGACAACTCATCTAACATGTCATCTAATCGAGGGATAGGGAAGCGATACTTTACCGTTATCTTGTTGATAGCTCGGCAGTCCATGCACATGCGCCATTCGTTGTTCTTCTTTGGTACGAGGATGACAGGCACTGCGCACGGTGACAAGCTCTCTCTAATTTGCTTCTTCTCCAGCAACTCCTTAACCTGACGGTCAATCTCTTGGTTTCCTCAGGGCTGGTACGGTAGGCGGGCCTGTTTGGAAGGACTGCTCCCGGCTGGAAGTCGATCTGGTGCTCAATTCCTCGAATCGGCGGCAGACCACTAGGAATTTCGTCCGGGAAAACATCCTTGAACTCCTCCATCAACGGCTGCAAAACAGAAGGAATAACAACATCAGGAGTATCATTAGCCTTAAAATTAACTAGAACGATAGCATTACCTGATTTAATGGCGGTCTGAACTCCTCTTACACCGATGAACAAATTTCGGTGCGCCGTATCTAAACTGGAAGGAATGGTAACTTGGGCAGCCTTAGCCTTCGGAAGGCCCTTGGTTCCTTTAGTACACTGAGACTCTGCTGTGGACTGTCCAGATTGGATTGGCTGCTTGCTCTCAGCACGTTTCTCCTTCTCTTCTTTGTACTTCTCTTGCATACGTCGCTGATCTTCAATCACATCTTTCGGCGCTAGTGGCCACAATCGCGTGGTGCATCCTTCTCGAGTCACGGCATAAGTGTTGGCGAATCCATCATGTATCGCCTTCCTATCGAACTGCCAAGGACGACCAAGCAAGATATGTGCTGCCTCCATAAGGATGACGTCACACAAAACAGTGTCAGTAAAACGACCAATAGAAAAGGTGACAGGTACCTGGTATCCAACACGAATCTCGCCTCTGTCTGTCAACCATTGCAATCGGTACGGTTTTGGATGCTTTTGTGGGATCAAATTCAGCTTCCCCACTGCATACTGACTAATGGCGTTTACAACGCTTCCACTATCAATGATGAGCGAGCACACCTTTTCCTGAATGGAACAACGAGAATAAAAGATGTTCTCCCGCTGATCATTCTGTTCTTCCTCTCGAATAAAACTCAAGGCTCGAATCGAAACAAGGCTGACGTGCGTTTGCTTCGGCTGCTCATCCACAATATCAATGTCACCCAAGAGTGAGCTGACTAGGGGCTGCTCAGTATCCCCTTATACTTCTCCTTCTTCTTCAAATTCCTCTTCACTCGCTGATTCTAACTCATTCTGCTCGGTGAGGAATAAAACTCTGCGATTCGGACACTGGGCTTGAAAATGTCCCCATCCTCTGCACTTGTGACACTGAACGTCACGTGCTCTCCCTGAATTACTATTCTCAGGCTGACTAGGCTGCATGGGGCGATTCTGAGAATTTCTGTTCAGTGCAAGCAAGGTGTAGTCAGGTCTGCGAGAGGGCTGTGGTGCAGACTGCTCAGAACGGCGAACGGGCTGTGTGGACTGGTTAGGAGGACGTGTAGGGGCTGTCCTAGGCGTGGAAGAATCACCTCGGTTCCAAGAACTCCTAACAGGCGTCGACTGGAAGGATCGACGACGTCCATCTCTGAGCTGTCGTTCTACAATAGATGCATAATGGACCATTGCTTCAACTGAATCGAATTCCTTCAATTCGACTTCACAAGCAATATCTGGATTCATTCCTTCAGTGTACCGGTTGAGTGTGGCAATCAGTGTCTCTTCCTTACCAACCCGGTTCATAGCGGTCTCGAGCTCCTTGTGGTATTCCTCAATCGAACGAGTGTCCTGCTTGATCTTGTTCAATCTCTTCTCAAGCTCTCGCTCATAGTGTACCGGAATGAAACGTCATCTCATGACGTCCTTCATCTCTTGCCATGTGTCTATAGATGGATATCGATCACGGCGTCTTCTCTCTTGCTGATTTTCCCACCACGAGGCTGCATACCCTCTAAACTCCAAGGACGCGAGCTGAACCTTCTTCAATTCAGGAAAGTCGTAACACTCAAAGATCTTGTTGACTTTCCTCTCCCAATCGAGGTACAAATCAGGATCATGTAACCCCTCGAACTCTGGAATGCTTGTTTTGATGTTGTTTAACAAGCTATCTGTATCGCCATGTCGGCGCTGGTTGGCTCGGAAATCACGCCTGGGAGGTGGAGGTGGACGTCGACGGTCACGTCTCTGATTCCTCTACGGAAACTCAAATTCTGCCTCTGATTCCTCATTATAGCCATCATGTTCTTCTTCATGTTCATCATCAGAAACAGGCTCAAATACTGGCTGGGGCTGGCGGACAGGTTGTCGTCTGACTGGTCGATCTGGCTGAATAGGCTGGTTTCTGATTGGTGGAGGTAAAGTTGCTCGAGAGGCGATCGAACTGTGCTATCACTTTGTCAAAAGTGTCATCGATCTTCTGCTCCAATAGTCGACTCCGCCTCTCAAAGTGTTGGGCCATAGCATCAAAATGATACTTAGCATCCCAAGGCTGCTGTGATGATGATTCCATCTCAAGAGGTGTACTAGACGACTTGGGTGGGATTGGGCTATCCTGATTCTTAGAACCGTCTCCAGATTTCATGGTACCTGCAAAACGAGCAAACGTAAAAGAAACAAGTAAAAATCCTCACAGTTCCTCACAATCACTTGTTTGTTCTCTCAGATTTTTAACCACTCGTGTATGTCACTCAGATCAAATCTCTCGTGTATGTCACTCAGGTTGCAATCACAACAGTCTCTAAACCTCAAATTCTTGGCAAAACTGATGTGGAATTCTCGGCCTGAATCAAGAACTCGAACTTGACTCTCGGCTTGGATCACAGGTATAGAAAGAAACACAAAGTTGCTAGGTAAAATTCACGGCAAGGGGTACAAATAAGGGGTAAGAATTTCGGTGGTTAGGTAAGGGCTAAACAAGCAAGGAAACAAGGCAAGGCTGAGAAGGGGAAAGACTGGAAATAAGAAGGAAAAGGCTAACTAGGAATCTTGGATATAAGTAGTAACAAGTTATGAGCACTAATCCGACCTTGAATCGACTTAGGAACTGAAACCCACACTATCCAATGCAACTAAACTAAAAGATCTGGAATTTTTTTTTTTTTTTTTCAACTGGACGGTATGACCTTCAAACGGGTGTTTTTGGGCCTAAATGCAAACCGAACACAGCATAGCGGTGTTAACTCCTAGGTCTCGTCGAGACGTTTCCGAGGTATTATGGAGCTTGAACGGATAAGCAGATCAAAAGTTACGTCCGTTTTAAGTTCTACCGTCGGAAACAAAGACATAACTACTACCCAATACACGAATGATGCAAGAACCAATTACGAAACACACAATGACACACTAGGGCCTTCGATATACTTTTTTTTTTATCAGAATTTTTATTTTTATTTTATTTTTTTCAGAATTATTTTTAATTTTTTTTTTTTAATCGAAACTTTTGCCCCCTAATATGTCACGACACCTATTTGGATTGAACCACGATCAGCAAAAACTGACGTGGCTCTGGTACCAAAATTTATGATGCGATCACAATACGCGGAAGCTGAGAATCGAACAACGTCAGACACGAAAGATTCAATCCAAATATAACTATGAAAAAATCGAATGACAAGTTCCCTGAATTTCTACCCAAATTACACTGAATAGGCGTCGACAGAAACCCAAGCAATTCAATTCCGATTAAGCTCAAATTTTAACACGAGTTATAACTTAGGGTTATGAAGAACATATCCAAAATTCAGCGAAAACGCACGAGTAGTTTTCGATTTGGCACGGTGGTGATTTTCAGGACGAGTTAGGGTTTCAAAAACGGATCTGAAATTAATCTAAGGGTTTTCTGGGATGGAATAGCTACAGGATCGATGGAGGATGGATATTTATGATATATGAACGATGATGAATGGCTGGAAACGAAAAGAACACGAATTGCAGAATTCAAACGGAAACAAATTGTGAATCTTACCCGAAACGAACCTCGGATCTACGTGAATCCGAAACGCGTTTATGGAGCAATCTTCGTGGCTCGACTAACCCGGATACTACGAGATATCACGAACGAGTCGATGAATTCAAGTTTGAAATCGCCAACAATCAAACTCTACCAAGAACCTACATGATCGTGAACCGAAGCACGAAATATGAGACAAAACGATCAACTAGATTTCTGATTCAATATTGTCTGTTTCAAAGTATGAACGAAAATTAACATAAATACTAATTTAATTCCTAAGCTAGCTAGGTTTTCGAAATTAGCAAGGCTTGGGCTTGATAATTTCGGACTCCTTAATTAAATATAACTGGGCCAATTAATCACCTAAACATGTTGTGATAATTGGTCTAACTAAATTAAAAAATAAATACAAAGTTTAAGCCCAAATAAAATATAAGAAAATTTATTTTCTTGGACTTGTCTTCCTTTTCTTCAATGATGGACGCCCAAATCTTCATCTTCAACACTTGTTAAATTCACCAACTTGTATTGATGAAATTCGACTCCATCATTTGCCAATCTCTTCGAAATGTAGCATTGCAAATAACCTTGCAGCTTCTTGGCTCTCGACCTCGTCACTGCTCCTCAGCTGCAAGTCCCGATTGGTCTCTTCAATGCTAAATCCCGTCTCATCACAAATAGAGTTGCGAAATCTGGTAGCGGATCTTGAGCCATTTGCGCCGCCGTGAAGCTGGAGAATTCGGAACCAAGGCCCCTAAGAAACCAATGGGATTTATCCAATTCATCAATCGGCCTTCCAATCGCAGTGAGTTGATCGGAGAGTGCTTTGAAGTGGCACGCATAATCAGCAACAGACTTATCGCCGCGTTTTATCGACAGCAAGTCGTCCTTCAAACTGAGTTCGCGAGCCTTGGAACTATGGCTGTAGGCGCGAGAGAGGGCATCCTAGACATCCTTGGATGTTTTGCAACCAATAACAATAGCCATGGACTCCTCCGTGAGAGTAGAGACAAGAAAAAGCTTGACCGTTTGATCGCGTTGCTGCCATTTAATAAACTCTGGGTTTGGGGCGTTGCTAATGGTTGTGGGAGGAGCGGAAGAGGTGCCGTCGAGCAGAGGCATGAACTGCTGGCTAGTGAGAAGAGGCTCGATTTGAGCGTGCCATAGAAGATAATTAGACGAGGTAAGTTTAATATTAACCATGTGAATCATGGTGGAGAGGGGAAGAGTTGGAGTATCTGTTGCAGCCATGGCGAGGAAGAAGAGAAGAAGACGTTGGAATAGTGCAGAGGAAGAAAGGCGGCGAGAGAAGGTAGGGTTTTAGCCAAAGTCAGGCTGATACCATGAAAGGAGGGAATAATTTGCCTCAAAAAATCAATTTGCATTGATATGGTAAATATAGAGTACAAGAGATCCAAAATAAAAGGAAACAATATATCTACCAAATAAATACAAGATATACAATATCAATTACTAATTTTCACTAATAAAGTTCTTCTTTTGGTATATGGTAATGTGAGGAAAAATCTATGAGAATGATGGTTTTTATAGCTGAATTCTAAGGGTGGGTAGTAATTGTATTGAGGGGAGTGTTTCGAGGAATATATGTCTATTGCTACTGTTGTAGAGGGATACTCCTGATTTTTAGGGATATTTCATGTTGCGATATTTATTAGATCTTGAGTGATTGGATGATTCAAGGGCTGCATTAACAACCTCATGATACTACTTTGATTCTTTATCCTTTTATTTTGATTCAGTGCCTTAAACTTACAGCTTGTAGTTGTAGTGAATATGCTTTCCTTAATTTACGGTCTAGGAAATGACTAACGTGTTTTCTCTTCCTTGCAGCAGGTTTGTAGTCTTATGAGTAATGATGAATTCCTTCCTCTTCTTATTTCTAGTTTGGAATTGACCGATCGAACTTACCTTTTTGCAGTGTTTAGTCTTATAAATAATGATGAGATCTCCCCCTCTCAAGGCTGGAAAAACCTGCTCCACTGCTGCAGCCATGCAGCTCTTAGTGTAGTCTTTTCTTGTATAATAGTGTTGTAGTTGGTGATATTTATTAGTTTTGTTTTTTATGCATAAGCTTTCTCTTTCTTTCTTGAAAAGTGGCTGCAGGAAGAAGTACTAATTTACTTTATTGGTTGAAGTTATTTCTTTTCTTTTCTCTTGTTGATGTCTTGCAGCTGAATGGCATTACCTTGTAATGTAATTATTGGGCAATGTATAAACTCTCTTTTAATACCCATGCTTCATTTAATTATTTATTAATCAATATTACACTTTGTTTTTTAATAACTGGTCTAATGGTTGTATATAGACTATCGATGTGAAGTGCTACTTCATTGCCATTGCTTTATCCTTGTGTTTAGGTATTTTATTAACTACTTTGGGCCTGAATCAATAACATACTAATACTTGTAATTAATTCTATCACTCTTAACGTGACTAATGCGAATATTATAAATATTCAACTATGGACTCAACCGAATATTCAATTGACTTAACCGATCAAAAGAACCTTATAGATCAAATCGCTATTTGATTTACCTTAGATGATATATCTTCCTTTTAATAAACTCGATAGAGAATTCCTTCTCGAACTATATAAAGGTCGGATATAGAATTTAACTACCAAAAGTTAACCAATATTTTATAATTCATCAACTTACTTAATAATAATGTATAATAACATATTTAGAAAAAGTGGGGCATTACAATTCTTGAGCAATTAGTGATGAATATAAGTGGAACCCAAAAGAAGGCCGTGCGAACGTGTCAACTATGATCTGCCACCACGCACATGATGGATGAATGCCTTGATCTAGGGCCAAGGGAGGAAATAAAGATCCTTGGGCATAACCAAGGAAACGGAGTAAATGGCCATCCAAAGTATGATCCGAACTCTTAGTTCTATAATCCAGGATAGAGGGATCATGAGAACTTTAAATGGGGACCAAAGACACAAATGCCACAACCTCAACCATAGTATCAGCAAGGGAAACCTTAGTAGAATTACAGATCCTCTTTGGCTGAGCTCATCAGCACAATGTAAGAGACATAACTAGTCTGTGCTTTTGAAAATTTCTTTTTATCCACTTTATATTTATTTTAGCTACAATCTTTGGGCAGATCACGGTTGCTACAAGAAAATAAAGCCATGGCCTCGTGTGATCTTTATGTTGACATGATGTATACATTTCCACATGTTATTACAAGCTTACTGTTGTAGATATATTCATTATGATATTATGTTTGTGAGAACTGATGACAACATGTTTTTGCAAATTATGTTTTGTTTTGTTGTTAGGTGATAATTTGCATGAAGTTATTGAAACAAAAACTCATGTTGTCTCCAAATCTCGAAAATATTATCATCGATCAGAAATAATTTTATTGGACTTACACAGAGGTTGTGGTGCAATGCCCACTAGACTTTGTACCAATGCATATTTGCTTGGGAGCAAGTTGTCAAGGTAAGAAAAAGTGGCAAAGTTAGCAACTTTTGTATCTACTTTTGAAATTTGATCGTAGATTTCATTGGAGGCTTCCCTTTTATGATGAGCAGAAGTGGGTTGTCGACTTCGACTCCTATGCATGCGAGAGTTAGAAATACAACCACACAAATGTAGAGGTAGTTGATTGAATCTTTTTTCAGTTGCAACCATTCGTTAAAATAGTAGCAATATAAAGCAAATATAAGTGCAACATTTTGGCAAGAAACTAAGATGCATGAAATTTTTTTATTCTACTACAAGAATGGGAAAAACTCGACAAAAAGTTCAAAGTTGAAAAATCACAAGGTGTTGAATTAGAACCTGAAGATATAGATAGTGATGAATCTAAAGTAGACGATGTGGTGGTTTAACCGACTTACAGCAAATGTAAGCGACATTACTAATCTATGCTTTTGAAAATTTCTTTTAATCAACTTTATATTTATTTTAGCTACGATGTTTTAGCAGATAACCGTTGCTACAAGAAAATAAAGCCATGGCCTCGTGTGATCTTTATGTTGACATGATGTATACATTTCCACATGTCTTTACAAGCTTACCGTTGTAGATATATTCATTTTAATGTTATGTTTGTGAGAACTGATAACAATGTGTTTTTGCAATTATGTTTTGTTTAGTTGTTAGGACTTAGGTGATGTTACTTTTGTTTTTTGTTTCCTTAAAACTATATTTGCATAAATAAATAATTCATCCTCTACTTGTGGAGTGATTGAAACAAAAACTCATGTTGTCTCCAAATCCCAAAAAGATTCTAATCGATTAGAAATAATTTTAGTGGACTTGTACAATGGTTGTGGTGCAATGTCCACTGGACTTGGTACCTGATGCAGCCCGTGGATCGAGGATTTCAGCTCGTGGGCCAAGGATCGAAGATGACAATGGGCTGAAGATGGAAGAAGTTTAATTTTCATTTTTATTATTAGCCCAACATTTTATTATTGTTATTTTTATTATTATTTTTGGATTTTATGGGCTTTATTAACTAGCAGTTTAGCAGACTTTAGTTATGGGCTTTATTTTTAATTATTTCCTACTTAGACTAGGTTTAGATTTCAGCTATATATAGGGCATATGTGATGGACGAATTTTTCAGCCTACTTTGATATATGATATAACGTGTTTTCTTCTTATGTGAATTTTCGAGTTCTTCTTGTGAGCCAAGTTGAATTCTTTATCCGGCGAATCAATTGAGTTCATCACCCTCGTTTGTGTGTCATTCATCGTCCCCGAGTTGCTTAGACAATACCAGTTGGGGTATAGGGAGCTTCGTCTCGTCTATATTACTTCTTGGATTCGATCTAGGAGGTTTTAAGATTTTCCATCGGTATCTATTGAGTCTTCCGCTTGCGTATTCGATATACGGTCTGCAAAGATCGTATCAGTACCGGTGCATATTTGCTTAGGGAAAAAGTTGTCACGGTAAGAAAAAGTTGCTGAAAAAGTGGCTAAAGTTAGCAACTTTTTTCTTTACTTTTGAAATTTGATCATAATTTTCATTTGAGGCTTCCATTTTATGATGAACAGAAGTGGGTTGTCAGCTTCGACTCTTATGCATGCGAGAGTTTGAAATGCAACCATCCAAATATAGAGGTAGTTTATTGAATCTTTTTTCAGTTGCAACAATTCATTACTGTAATTAGTGACGAAGCCAGGGGGGCAGTGGGGTCACTAGATACATCATATAATAATTAATTATGTATGTGTAATATATACTCCCTCCATTTCATCCAAAATGCTTCATTTCTTTTTGACTTTTCTGGCACGCTTTTTCACGCTTCTCGATGATGGGTTTTAAAATAGATTTTTGAAGAATTCTTTCTTTTACGGGATTTTTGAAGAATTCTTCAAAAATCCATTTTAAAATCCATCATCGAGAAGCATGGAAAAGCGTGTCAGAAAAGCCAAAAAGAAATGAAGCCTTTTGGATGAAATGGAGGGAGTATCAAATATGTTGTGTAGTGAAGTAGACATAAATTTTGCCTCTCTACTTGGAGGTTATGTGTTCGACCTCAATGGTATCCCTATTGTAGTATATTTTTTTAGTGAGAGCCTCTTTTTTTATTCATACTTTCAGGATTTAGATGATGACTCGGAATTGGTTGCAAAGATTATTGAGATGTTTGAAACTACTACCGGGGGGGGGGAAATTATATTTGTACCCAATGGTTCTATCAAACTAAAGATACGGTTATAAATCTTTTGTATGTTACACTGAGTTGAACTGCTTATGGTATATGATAAATTTCTTATTGCTAAATTGATGATTGCAGGTTATAAAGGATCAAAATTCTTTTATTGACGCAAGAAGAATTTTTTACTCAGACATAAGAGATGATAATCCGATAGGTTATATTATTAGGAAAGCTAAAGTTAACCAACTTACAGCAAATGTAAGAGACATAACCTGAGCTTTAGGGCCCGGCGGGTTTGGCCCTAGCCTGGCCCTAAGTCAACGGGCTTAGCCCTAGCCCGCCGGTCAACAGGCCCGGACCGGAACCGGGACCGTAGACGAGGGGCCAGGCTCGGGTCGAGTAATGGCGGACCGCGGAACCGTCGGTTAACCGACGGGCCGGCCCACCGGGCTACGCCATGAACCGCCGGGCCTTCTACTAGCCGTTGGGACCAACGGACCAGGCCCAGCCCGCCGGGCCCAACAGAAAAAAAAAAAAACAATTAATGCAAAATTGAGTTTATATTATTTGTGATAAAATAGTTAATTTCAAAAATGTAAAAGTTCTTGTTCTAGTGTAAAAGTCCTTAAATTGAGTTTATATTATTTGTTGTAATTTTTCTAATTATTAATGCAAAATTGCAAAATTGTTATTCATTTTTCAACAATTTAATGTGTTCTTTAACTTTTTAAAAATAAAACAAAAGAACATCTAAACATAAAGAATTATCATTTTCTATTCATGAAAATAATAAATATACAAAAATAAAATTAAAAATATTAAGAAAGTTGAAAAAAAAATAAAAATCGGCAAAATGCAGAGAGCCCCCCAGCCCAAAATAATTTTAAGAACAAAGGGCTCGCGGGCCGGCCTAAGCCGGGACCGACGGGTTTCAGGCTCGGCACCTAACCGTGACAACCACCAAGGCCGGGCTAGGGCCTAGCTTCGGAGGACCGCGGCCCGACGGTTCGAGGCCCGAAACCGCTGGGCCCGGCCCTGAGCACGTCTAGACATAACTAATATTTGCTTTTGAATATTTCTTTTCATCCACTTTATATTTATTTTAGCTACAATCTTTAAGCAGATGACCATTGCTACAAGAAAAAAAAAAGTCATGGCCTCGTGAGATCTTTATGTTGACATGATGTATACGTTTCCACATGTCTTTACAAGCTTATTGTTGTAGGTATATTTATCATGATGTTATGTTTGTGAGAACTGATGACAATGTGTTTTTGCAATTATGTTTTGTTTTGTTGTTAGATGATGTTACTTTTGTTTTCTGTTTCCTTAAAACTATATTTCCATAAATAAATAACTCATCCTTTACTAGTGGAGTTATTGAAACAAAAACTCTGTTGTCTCCAAATCTCGAAAATATTCTCATCGATCAGAAATAACTTTATTGGACTTGTACAGTGATTGTGGTGCAATGTCCACTGGACTTGGTACCGGTGCATATTTGCATGGGGAAAAAGTTGTCACAGTAAGAAAAAATATCTAAAGTTAGCAACTTTTGTCTTTACTTTTGAAATTTGATCATAGTTTTCATTTGAGGCTTCCATTTTATGATGAAGTGGGCTGTCGACTTCGATTCTTATGCATGCGAGAGTTTGAAATTATTGAATCTTTTTTCAGTTGCAATCATTCATTACAGTAGTAGCAATATAAAACAAATGTAAGTGCAACATTTCGGCAAGAGACGAAGATGTTTGGAATTTTTATATTCTACTACAAGAATGGGAAAAACTCTACAAAAAGTTCAAAATTGAAAAATCACAAGGTGTTGAATTAGAACCTGAAGATATAGATAGTGATGAATCTAAAGTAGACGATGTGGTGGTTTAACTAATTTACAGCAAATGTAAGAGACATAACTAATCTGTGATTTTGAAAATTTCTTTTTATCCACTTCATATTTATTTTAGCTACAATCTTTGAGCAAATGACCGTTGTTACAAGGAAAAAAAGCCATGGCCTCGTGTGATCTTTATGTTGACATGATGTATACGTTTTCACATGTCTTTACAAGTTTACAGTTCTGTAAGTATATACATTATGATGTAATGTTTGTGACAACTGATGACAATGTGTTTTTACAATTATGTTTTGTTTTGTTGTTAGGCGATGTTACTTTTGCTTTCTGTTTCCATAAAACTATATTTGCATAAATAAATAACTCATCCTTTACAAGTGGAGTGACTGAATCAAAAACTCATGTTGTCTCCAAATCTCAAAAAGATTCTCATCAGTCATAAATAACTTTATTGAACTTGTACAATGATTGTGGTGCAATGTCCACTGGACTTGGTACCGGTGCATATTTGCTTGGGGAGAAAGTTGTCACGGTAAGAAAAAGTGACTAAAGCTAGCAACTTTTGTCTTTACTTTTGAAATTTTATCATTGTTTTCATTGGAGGCTTCCCTTTTATGATGAACAGAAGTGGGCTATCGACTTCGATTCTTATGCATGCGAGAGTTTGAAATGCAACCACCCAAATATAGAGGTAGTTTATTGAATCTTTTTTCAGTTGGATCAATTCATTACTGTAATTAGTGACGAAACCAGGGGGCAGTGGGGTCACTGGAGACTTCATATAATAATTAATTATGTATGTGTAATATATATCAAATATGTTTAGTGAAGTGGACATGAATTTTGCCTCTCTACTTGGAAGTTGTGTGTTCGAACCTAAATGGTATCCTTAGTGTAGTATATTTTTTTAGTGAGACATTTCTTTCTTCCACTTTTGCTTCTTCATTTTCTCTTTGTCCCATATTTTTCCTCCTCCTATTTATGAAGAAGAATTAGATTTTCTTAACTCAACTTAAAAATTTAGTGATTATAACTTTATAATTTTGTTTCTTATATATTATTCAAAAGTCGGACCCCCTAATTCAAAGTTCTGGCTCTGTCACTGACTGTAGTAGCAAAATATAAAGCAAATGAAAGTGTAACTTTTTGACAATAAACGAAGATGCATGGAATTTTTTTCTTCTACTACAAGAATGAGAAAAACTCTACAAAAAGTTCAAAGTTGCAAAATCACAAGGTGTTGATTAGAAACTGAAAAATATAGATAGTGATGAATCTAAAGTAGTCGATGTGGTGGTTTAACCAACTTATAGCAAATGTAAGAGACATAACTAATTTGTGCTTTTGAAAATTTCTTTTAATCTACTTTATGTTTATTTTATCTATAATCTTTGAAAAAAGAGCTATAGCCTCGTGTGATCTTTATGTTGACATGATGTATACGTTTCCACATATCTTTACAAGCTTACAGTTGTAGGTGTATTCATTATGATGTTATGTTTGTGAGAACTGATGACATTGTGTTTTTGCAATTATGTTTTGTCCTGTTGTTAGGTGATGTTACTTTTGTTTTTTGTTTCCTTAAAACTATATTTGCATAAATAAATAACCCAATTTTTTAATAGTGGAGTGATTGATACAAACACTCATGTTGTCTCCAAATCTCAAAAAGATTCTCATCAATCATAAATAACTTTATTGGACTTGTACAGTGGTTGTGGTGCAATGTCCACTGGACTTGGTACCGGTGCATATTTTCTTGGGGAGAAAGTTGTCACGATAAAAAAAAGTGGCTAAAGTTAGCAACTTTTGTCTGTACTTTATAATTTGATCACAGTTTTCATTGGAGGCTTCCATTTTATGATGAACAGAAGTGGGCCATCGACTTCGACTCTTATGCATGTGAGAGTTTGAAATGCAACCACCCAAATGCAGAGGTAGCTTATTGAATCATTTTTAAGTTGCAACCATAGTAGCAATATAAAGCAAATGTAAGTGCAACTTTTTGGCAAGAAACGAAGATGCATGATTTTTTTTTATTCTACTACATGAATGAGAAAAACTATACAAAAAGTTCAAAGTTGTAAAATTAAAAGGTGTTGAATTAGAACCTGACGATATAGATAGTGATGAATCTAAAGTAGACAATGTGGTGGTTTCACTAGGAGAGTTTGAAGTGCAGAAATTCATAGGCATTTGCTACGGGGATCTAAATAAAAAATATAAAAAGTTATTCTATATTTAAAGGTATTTTCTTTATACTAATTACTCTTTACGTCTATTTTATAATGTTCCATTTTATTATTATAATAGACTTGTGTTGAATAAAAATAGCTCTTGATAAAGTGGACAAATGTAGTTTATTTTAAGTATAAGCATGTTTTTTTAATATTCAGTAAGTTATAAACCTCTTAAGAACTTATATAAAATGTATAGGGTAATGAATCTTTTCAATAAAAAAAATATTTGCTATATTTGATACATGTTAAGTTGATAATAATTTTTTTTTAAAGGGTTTCATTACCTATACATCTTATATCTTTTCTTAAAGAGGTTTATAACTTACCAAACATTATAAGAACATGCTTCTACTTAAAATAAACTACATTGTCCAGTTTATGAAGAGGTATTTATATTCAACATAAATTTATTATAATAATGAAATAGCTTATTATTAAATGGACGTAGAAAGTAATTAGTATAAAGAAAATATCTTTAATATAAAAAAACTTTTTTATTGTTATTTGGATTCCCGTAGCAAATGCCAATGAACTTGTGCACTTCAAACTCTTTTGGTGAAACCACCACATCCTCTACTTTAGATTCATCACTATTCATATCTTCAGGTTCTAATTCAACACCTTGTGATTTTACAACTTTGTACTTTTTGTAGAGTATTTCCCATTCTTGTAGTAGAATAAATGAATTCCCTGCATCTTCGTTTCTTGCCCATCTTCGTTTCTTGCCTGAAAGTTGTACTTACATTTGTTTTATATTGCTACTGCAGTAATGAATGGTTGCAACTGAAAAAAGATTCAATAAACTACCTCTACATTTGGATTTCAAACTCTCGCATGGATATGAGTCGAAGTCGACAGCCCACTTCCGTTCATTATAAGATAGAAGCCTCCAATGAAAACTATGATCAAATTTCAAAAGTAAAGACAAAAGTTGCTAACTTTAGCCACTTTTTCTTACCGTGATAACTGTCTCCCCAAGCAAATATGCACCGGTATCATATCCAGTGGACATTTGTAATACCCCGACTTTTTAATAAATAGAAAATGCGTAAAAATTTGAAACTTTGTGTAACTTTGTTTCGATCGTTAATGAATAAAAGGGTTATTGTTGTTCTACTTATATGAAATTGCATTTCACTTTGCAATTTAGAAAATAGATATAAATTTATATTTATATCTCGTAATTTTTATTGCGAAATAACGAACTAAAATATTATATACCTGTATAATATTTCTAAATGTATTAATCAGAGAATACTTAATTAAATTCTAAATTCAATTAATGTTGGGCCAAGAACGATATTATCGAATAAAATATAAAACTTGGGCCAAACTCATTACAATGTATCACAAGCTAACTTATAGCCCAAAAACCATGGCCAAGTTAAATTACAAAAGAAAATACAATAATAAATAACAATACATCACTCACCACCAAAGCCATATCCCCACCAAATCTATTATCCAAACTACTGTACTATGAATCATCTGCCGCCTACATAAGGAGATAGAAGATTTCAGCAAATCTAATAAGTACACCAATCCCTACATGATCCCTACAATCCTGGAACTTCATCATGATGTACAGTAGTAGGCATGGCTTCTTCACCACATTTTCAACACATCACATCCGATTTACCATCCTTATATCACCTTTCTTCACTTCATTCTCTGCACCAATCAAACACCAAACTCTCTAAAGAAACAATGCAGAACATTTAAGAATAAGGAGCAGAAGAGAAGAAGGAGAAGGAGAAGAAGAATAAGGAGTTGCAGCCTTACATCCTCTCAAACCTACAATCATCGCCACCATTCCAAGTTTATTAAGAGTAAGCATTTTCCAGCCCCACTTCTTTTCAAGCTTTAAAGAGGAACAATGAAACAAATCAAAACTACAAGCATGAAAATTGAAATCCTAGGCTATTGTATAATAACAGAAACTACATGCTATTCTCCTAATACAACTAAAATGAATAAAGAAAGTATGCCTCTTCCTAAGCTATTACTTCATAACTCGAAAATGAATAAAACACTGAAACACTTAAAACCAACTACAACTATATATAAATATTCTTATGCTTATGTAACTGATGGAGTAATGAAGTAAGCTACTCCCAAACTTAGAAACCAGAACCTTCACTTCAATATTATGCCTTAAACTGGAATAAGAAATCTACACCACTGCAGCTCCAAAATACCTGATGAAGAACACATATGCAAACTCCTATAGTGTCGAAATCAAAGAAACAAGGCTTAAGCACCAAGGTCTTGAACTAAAATCCCTAAGTTACATACTACAAATCAAGAATCTATAATAGTGAACACTTATGGATTCATTAACCAAAAGAAATCAGAAAAGAAAAGGACGAGGGTGAGAAGTGAAAGGGAAGGTGAGAAACTTAACTCTTAGGAGAGCTGTACTCATCCCCCATTGCTGCGAGCGCGGCCGGAACTCCAGCGACGATGAAGAAGACTTGACGATGGCGAGACGCAGCGGCGGCGTGATGCCTGTGGATGAAGAAGAAGGCCGTTGCAGCGGCGGTGGCGACGTGGCGAGCGGCGCTGCAGTAGTCATGACGGCGGCGACGCTAGAGAATGGCAGCGGGGCTGCGGACGTCACGAACGGAGAGTGGCAACAGCTGGAGCGAGAGAAGGACGACAGCTTGCTGCTGTTTCGGAGGCAACCATGGAAGAAGGGTCGGGGCGGTACCATGAGCAGCGACGCGGTATCGAGAGAGGCTGAAACAGGGAGCATCTACCTTGTAGAGGCTGTCGACGGCAACGGCAGCACAACAGCTTCAGCGGTGGCGGCTTGACGGGGCGACGATGCTGCGTAATCGGCGGCAACGGAAGCGAATCAGCGCCGGAAGAAGCACGACGGCAGCGGCAATGCCAAAAGAGGAGAGGTCGATTTCATGTTGAAGTCGGTTTTAAATTCGATCTAGGGTTCTTGGAGATTTGGGGATCGAGAGAAGGGGGCTGTTGTCGAGTGTGGTTTTTGAAAATGAGGGGAAAAGAGAGGAGGACAGGCGAGGACCGGTGGACGGCAGTTGGATTTTCCACCGGCGTTTCGACGAAGAAGAAAGAAGACGAGGGAGTGTTCGAGAATAAGCGAGAGAGCGTTTCTGTGTGTGAAGAGAGGTTTGTGGGAGAAATGGGTCTTCTCCATGTGGGCCTTGGTTCGAATTAAGAGTGGGCCTGATTTATTAATTCGAATGGGCCTTTATGTTAAATCGAAAATGGGCTTTGCATGTGGGTCGAGTTTCTGATGTTTTACGGGTTCGGCCCGATTTAACTAAGTCACTAGATAATGGATTAAGATTAATTAAGATTTAATTAATTTACTAAGTTTTTTTTTCTTTATTAATTAATGTTTAATTAATTACTAAGCTCTAATTAGTCCAAAAAAAAAAATATTCCGGAATTTATCCTAATTTCGGATTAAATAATTTAACGAATATTTGAACCCAATTAATTATATAATTGAACTCTCTTAATAATAAGGAAATGATTATTCTTTTAATAAAAAGATTCAAAGGATTCAATCAAATCTGTTATCCCTAACGGATTTATAATTAAGAAAAATAGAAGGCGAATATATTCTTCCTTAGATTTATTTAAAGAATTTTAGAATTCTTATTATATCGTTATGAATAGGCGCGGTTCGACGAGACATTAATTTAGACGTTGCCTATCAAGACCGGCCATTGCCATTCTACTACGCTTCAAGAGGTGGGCTTATTTTTCCAAAGTATATGAGTTATGTATGCTCAGGGTTTTAATGATGAAAAACTGGTTATCCATGAAAATATTTAATGTGCGCTCTACATGTTTAATGCTCTGAAGTAATCGATCAAGATTCATCGCTTAGCCTTATAAACTAGCCTTGAATCGTGTACACTCCCCTAGTAGTTATGTGATTGGTTGATCTCTCTCACATACTATTTCAATGGAATTCTTGAGTTTCGACTCGGAATTCACCAGCTCAAATAGACTCTCCGGTTTCGACCCGAAGTCTGGATATATGGATTCGTCGGTGGCTAGAGGTCCGGAATCACAGTAAGAGTAACTGTAGAGTACGACATGAAGCAGCTGCAAGTAAAATTGATTTAGCATGCTTAGTTGATCTTTGTTTTCCAAAACCTCTAATGCATGCCTATGATATGGATAAACTGCTATGTTTCCAAGCTTTTGATAAAATGCGCAGCCCACTGAGTACATTAGTACTCGCCCAAAATATTTAAAATATTTTCAGGTTGATGCTGTGGTGGCGACGGTGCGGAGTTGAGGCTAGGAAATCTCTTTTTGATTAAGCTTCCGCAAAATGTATTCTCGTTTTGAAACTTGAATTACTGCACTCTGAACTTGTTATTATCTAATCTCGAGATCTTGAACTCGACTATATCTATTGAATGATGGACTTATGTTGATTCGTTGAGCCATCGAACCCTATGCGATCCTAGTATAAGGATATGTTGTTATGTTGGGTATATTGTCGTTGTATTTATTCTGGCTTATTCCCTTTGCAAAAGAGATACTGCCCAAATTTTCGGGAAGTATCAATCGATAATTGAAATGAATTGAATCCCCTTTCTATCCCCTCTTCTTTATTCCAACCCCTAGTCACACCCTTGGCGCGTGCGCCTTCCCTCGGGAATTGGGGCGTGACAACATTGCACCACAACCACTGTACAAGTCCAATAAAGTTATTTATGATCGATGATAATCTTTTTGAGTTTTGGAGACAACATGAGTTTTTGATTCAGTCACTCCACTAGTAAAGGATGAGTTATTTACTTATGCAAATATAATTTTAAGAAAAAAGAAAATAAAAGTAACATCATATATTTACAAAAGAACAAAACATAATTTCAAGAACTCATTGTCATCAGTTCTCACAATCATAACAACATAGTGAATATACCAACAACAATAAGCTTGTAAAGACATTTGGAAACGTATAAAGATCACATGAGGCCATGACTTTTTTTTTCTTGTAGCAACGGTCATTTGCTCAAAGATTGTAGCTAAAATAAATATAAAGTGGATGAAAAGAAATATTCAAAAGCACAGATTAGTTATGTCTCTTACATTTGCTGTAAGTTGGTTAATTTTAGCTTTCCTAATAACACAACCTATCGGATAATCATCTCTTATGTCTAAGTAAAAAATTCTTCTTGAGTCAATAAAAGAATTTTGATCCTTTATAACCTGCAATCATCAATTTAGCAATAAGAAATTTATCATATACCATAAGCAGTTCAACTCAGTGTAACATACAAAAGTTTTATGATCATATCTTTAGCTTGATAGAACCATTGGGTACAAATATAGTTCCCCCCCCCCCCCAATTGTAGTTTCAAATCAAACATCTCAACAATCTTTGCAACCAATTCCGAGTCATCATCTAAATCCTGGAAGTATGAATAAAAAAAGAGGCTCTTTCGGCGGAATGGAGGTAGTATAAAAGAAGGCACCACTCTTTTAAAATTATTATTCTCCAATTCCAATTCTATCTAATATTTTATTACTTTTTTCTTAATATGGTTATTCTTTTCGACTTTTGCTATTATGGTATATCTTGGTTTGAGTCTTGAGAATTTATCTGAACCTATAAGTTTAGGAATGGAAAAGATTAAATTTTGCTTTTTTATTTTTGTTACATACTTCTAGGGTTCAAATGATGACTCGGAATTGGTTGCAAAGATTGTTGAGATGTTTGAAACTACAACCGGAGAGAATTATATTTGTACCCAATGGTTCTATCGAGCTAAAGATAAGGTCAGAAAACTTTTGTATTTTACATTGAGTTAAACTGCTTAATGTATATGATAAATTTCTTATGGCTAAATTGATGATTGCAGATTATAAATGATCAAGATTCTCTTATTGATGCAAGAATAATTTGTTTACTCAGACATAAGAGATGATAATCCGATAGGTTATGTCATTAGAAAGGCTAAAATTAACCAACTTACAACAAATGTAAGAGACATAACTAATATGTGCTTTTGAATATTTCTTTTCATCGACTTTATATTTATTTTAGCTATAATCTTTGAGCAGAAGACCGTTGCTACAAGAAAAAAGTCATGGCCTCGTCTGATGATCTTTATCTTGACATGATGTATACATTTCCACATGTCTTTATAAGCTTACTGTTGTTGGTATATTCATTATGTTGTTATGTTCGTGAAAATTAATGACAATGTGTTTTTGCAATTATGTTTTGTCTTGTTGTTAGGTGATGTTACTTTTGTATTCTGTTTCCTTAAAACTATATTTGCATAAATAAATAACTCATCATTTACTAGTGGAGTGATTGAAACAAAAACTCATGTTGTCTCCAAATCTCGAAAAGATTCTCATCGATTAGAAATAACTTTATTGGACTTGTATAGTGGTTGTCGTGCAATGTCCACTGGACTTGGTATCAGTGCATCTTTGCTTGGGGAGAAAGTTTTCACGGTAAGCAAAAGTGGCTAAAGTTAGCAACTTTTGTCTTTACTTTTTGAAATTTGATCATAGTTTTCATTGGAGGCTTCCATTTTCTGATGAACAGAAGTGGGATGTCGACTTCAACTCTTATGCATGCGAGAGTTTGAAATCTACCACCAAAATGTAGAGGTAGTTTATTGAATCTTTTTTTAGTTGTAACCATTCATTACTGTAGTAGCAATATAAAGCAAATTTAAGAAAATGGTGGTATGCCCAAGTTACTAATGATTCACTGCCAAAGAGAAGCTTTAAGAAGAAAGATGAGTAGCCGAAGGAGGAGGAATGTCTATTTGTGAAGCCAAGGTCAGATTCTACGAGTTCCTTTAATCCAGTTCGAGATTATGGTGGAGTTGACCAAAGATAATAGAGAAGATCCAAAAATGACAGCCTTAGAAGAACTGAATGAAGAGGAAGAAGAAATTGAGGCACCTCATGTGCTTACTTTATTCAATGAGAGTGTTCTGAGTGTGCATAATCAAGAAGATAATGAAGAGCAGTGAGAAAACATCTTTCATGCCGAGGATATAGTGTCACTTGTTCATCTTACTCCAAAAGAAGTGTATTGGGGATCAAGTGCAATTGCAAAAGGAGGCGGAGATGGTGAAGCCTAAGGAGCATTAAGTGGAGACAAAGGATAATGGATTGATGCATGAGTCTTTGCTTGCTCAGAGTGGTGATCTGGAATTGAAAATGGATGAGGATAGGTCCCATGGATGCAAAGTGGTGCAAGGAAAAGTTTGTTTAACTAATGATCTTGATTATCTACCCCCTTCTATTTATTCATTCCATTTATTCATTTTTGCAGGCATTTGATGATGTTTCTTCCGAATATACATTTCATGGCTTATTATCTATTCGAGGGAGTGAACATCGGATCAAGTTTAAGGGGATAAACAAGTTGGAGAAATGTGAAGAGAAGAATAAACAAAATTTCTTTCCTTTTGATGTGGGAGACAATCGGATTTAAGGACAAATCCTCTTCAAGCGGAGGAGAATGATGCAGCATGTGAATAGTGGTTTGAAGCCCGTGGGCCAAGAATTATTGATGATATGACTTGAAGAATGAAGATATATTAGTTTCTTACTTAGTTGCTTATTAATGAGGGATGATATGACCAAGAAATTCTTTATGGGCGAATCGACGAGTCAATCATCCCTCATTGCGTGTCATTCATCGTCCCCATGTAGTTGCGACAATACCTACTTGGGGTATAGGGAGACTAACGTCTAGCCTATATCATTTATAGGATTTGATCGTAGATATATTAGGATCTCCATCGGTATCTATCGAGTCTTCCACTTGCATGTTCGATGTTCGGTCATCAAGGATCATATTATATGTGTGGCACCTAATTTAAATATTTATGATTATCAAGTAAGAAATAATAGTATAAAATTAGTGCTCAACTCAACTAGTTGCAGACATCTAATTCTCATAAAGATGACGATTTGTTAAAAAATACCTGATCAATCGGGGATACAATAATCTTTACACTATGACCTTAATCAATCTGTGTATCACGATTTAATAGTAATCCACACAAACAATACCCATATTAACTAAAAATGCAAATGTTTAATCCGAAAAAAAATTAAAAAAAAAAAATCTATCTTACTAAAGTAATAGTCATGTCTGCATAATCATTAACAGTAAACAATTTATGGACATATTGGATTCGAGGGCATATAAAAATATCATAAAAATAAGTTTTTCACCATTCCAACATAATCGTCTCGATCTAAAAATAATTAATCAATTTCTAGCATTTTATGCTTTGGCTTATTTAAATCCACTTTCATAAGCATCAAAACGTAAAACCTTCCAAGAAAGTAGTCGGTTAAAACATATAAATATATGAGATGCTTATTAATAGGGGTTTTGCAGCACCGGATATAAAAATAAAAAATTATAAATAAATAAAAAGACCAACCAAAACGTTTAGTTTGAGTGATTAGGTCGGATTGACTAACTTTATCTGATTTAATATTATGTTTACTTTGTAGGATTAAAAATATAATACATTCTAAAGCTCAGTATTTACCCACACCGTATCCCTTAATTTGGTACTAATCATGGCATATAAAGTCCCACCAAAACACATGAGATTAGAATAATTATATATCATCCCATGTTTTATCGCATCTCATGGGATTGTTAGTCTTATCCCTCAAAGTAAATACCCCTAAAATCAGGGGCGGACCCAGAAGAAAATGTCGAGGGGAGCCGGCACAAGGCCGAGGGAGCTGTAGGGACAAGGCCGAGGGAGCTGTAGTGTAATTTTTTCAAAATTTTATCAAAATTATAGTTATAAAAAAAAAAAAAAATGGAGGGTGCCCATGCACCCCCTTGTCCCTACATGGGTCCGCCCCTGCCTAAAATAATAATACTATGGCATTGGAATATTGAAGGTTCCGAAACTCATCACAGATGATTACTAACATAATTTGAGACTCCGTGACCATGACAAAGGAGAAGGTTTTAAGGGGTCTTAACATCAATTAATAGTAAAGGTACTTCTAGCAAACAAATAATTTGCTAATCTACCATGTTCCACATAACAAAATCTTGATCCATACTCATTTATTATTGTGTGGTAAAAAGGAAAGAAGAAACAGAAAAACCAAACAATGGTCATCTCTGGCACTATGGTAAAGTAGACGCACAAGTTTGATAATACTATCAATACGAAAGAAAAAAAAAAGGAAAAAAAAAAAAAATAGTGCCCAATTTCTCAACAGCAAATTTACAAAAGCACGGCAAAATTTATCAAATGTATAACAGAATTATCATAGAACGGAAGACATGAACAAGTCACTAGGCAACTACTTTTCAATTCAATCTTAAATTCATTTTCCCCATGAATATTTCATGCCATCTATTGAATCATGCAATTCATAAAAAATATATATATCAATTATATTGTTAAACATATTACCTTTCACGAAAGACACGGTTCTATATATTCCAATTTCGTCCACTTGTTCGGTTAAAGACTCGTGCTAGTCTATTATCAATGATTGGTTGTTAATAAGCCCCATCCAAAAAATCATTCAGAAATTTATTGTAGAAGAAAGAGAGGAGACCCCAAGAGAACGGCAGTTCTCTCATTAATATTCTAATGTTTTCCTTCCCTTACAAATAAGGTCAATAATAGATATATATACTACACAAAAAATAACCCTAACAATTAATTAATGTCCATAAAATATTTACAACACCTCTTAAATTGATTTGGGGTTTTTTTTGGTTAAAAACTAGTAATTCTGATTACGCATAATGGCTATCGACTGATGCTTAGTCCAATAAAAGCCCAATTCTGTAATACATTGGGCCCACCCATATAAAAGCCCAATAAAAACTGGACGGCACAGCCCAATAAACTGAGGCCCAGATCTAGACGAGTTTAAAGGGTAATTCTATACCTAGCCCCCAATTTACTCTTCTTAGCCACCTCAATTAATAAAATAATAAAAGTATTATGTAATTTACTACTTTATCCCTATAGCCCCAATCTCCCCACGTTAATTCTCAATCTTCAGATTCTTTCAAAAGGCGTTCGTCATTGCAATAAACTACAATATTGAACACAATAAGAATAGGTTTGAGTTTGCAATTTGCCACTTGATATAAGTATTTAAGAAGAAGAATGATCGGATGATCGATCGTGGATTTTAAAGTGTTTTTATGATGGTGAGATTTATAGAAAGTTAAGAACACAAGAATTTACGTGGTTCGATCTGTGGGTAGATCTACGTCCACGGAGGAAAAGAGGATGTTTATATTGAAGTCTCTCTTGCTAGTAAAAAAATACAGTCCCCCCCCCCTTATCTTACAAGATAGCTCTATTTATAGAGAATTGAGGTCACGGGTGATTCATGGATGCTGCTCTCGCATGTCCGTCCGTACTCTGATCATCGCGGGTGGTTGAGAAATCGTGGGGCAGTTGGCTGACTTTGTTGACTCGTTATTGGGCTTCAATCTGGGTGGGCCGAGCTGATCTTGGGCCTCTGGGCCACATCCTATCACATCCCCCCCCAAAAGGTCGGAGAAGCGAGGTCATTGTAGAGAGGTGTAAATTGCCCCATGGGATTTCGACGAAGTTGAAACTGCACACCGCCTCATTTTGACGAGGTCGAGCTTGAATTGCATTGCCCCGTCGAAAATAAGATTTTGACGAAGCCGAACTTCATACCGCCTCGTTTTGACGAGGTCGAGCTTGAATAGTCGTGATATGAAAAGGCACGACTGTTGGTGTCAGGGTAGGTAGGATACGTGTCGCTCTTTTGTTGGAGCAGACGGAGAGGCGGGATTTGAAAAGGTGTGCCTTTGCTTATAAAAGCTTCCAGTGTACGCTAAAAAATATTTTTCCCCCTCAATCGTTTCCAATTGTCAGCGAGAGAGAAAACCTTAGACCCAAAATTTTGCAACCGCCGCCGTCCAGTTCAATTTCCCGGTGATTTGTAGTCGGAAAAAGACTTTGACAAGTAAGTACTTTCCTTGTAATGGATTATTCTTCTTTTCCCCAAGTAGATACTGGTAGGGCTAGCGCACAGATTTCGCCCTCGCCGTCTAGGGTTTTTCCGGTGAGGGTTTGGTTAAATGTACATACACGCACGCTAGTTCCGCCGTCGTTTTGAGAAATCGAATTCCCGCCGGTGGTCGGGTCTAGTGCCTCACTGGCATGTGCCTCGACCATGTCTGTGTCTCATATGCAGGACTTGGCTCGGCGTTTTTTGTTTCCTGAGTCAGTGGAGCTGCTCCTGCCTCGTGATGTCGATAGGGGTAGTTCGCCTCCCGTAGGTTTTTTTACCGTTTATGAAGACTATCTTCATTTTGGTCTTCGTTTTCCTTTAAATCGTTTTTTTGTCGAGCTCTTAGAAGAGCTCCAACTGTCGTTAGGTCAGTTGCAACCTCCTTCCTTCAAGCAGGTCGTTGGTTTTTGTTTCGAGGTCAGCCGCCGTGGTGGTACGCCTACTGTGGATTCTTTCCTTAGGTTTTTTAGACCTAAGCTTGGTCCGACGGGGTGGGCTTACCTTTCCCCTATTAGTAGGTTCAAGTTAGGGACTCCTACTAAGGTGACAAACTGGCAGAAGAAATTCTTCTTTTGCCGGTGTGAAGGCGTGCCGTTGTACCCTTGGACCACGGCCAAGTTCGTACTTCGAGACACTGGGAAACCAACCGGTGAGCTTGAAACGAGCTTGGTGAACCTCGGCCTCATTGAGAGGGATTATGCCGAGGCCGAGCTCGCAAATCACGGGTTAAGCCCATATAACTCTGTGTCCGATGTGGACTTGGGTGAGGCTCTGCTTCACTGATTTGTGTCCTGTGGTCTCTTTCATTTTACTGATGTAAATCTTTTTTTTTTTTTTTTTTTTTTGTAGTGGACGCTCAAGCTATTCAGGCTGCTCTTCAGAACAAGAACAAGAGGAAGATGCAGAAGCCTTCTGCTTCGGTGGTGGAGAAGACGACTTCGGCGACGTCGTCGGAGAGGACAACCGACCTTGGAAGGTTGGTATCCGTGAGCTCGCAGTTGGACGCTCCCGTCCGAAGCTCCTCTCCCCTGCAGCTGGTGGGCCAACGACCTCGACAAACTTTACTCTCGTTGGATGACGAAGTGACGGTCGTCGAGAGTGGCCCGACCTCAGGCCAAATGCATGCACGGGAGATGTCACTTCCCGAGGTAAGCGTGAAACTAGAAGTATTTGTATATGGTGATTTGTACCTTCTACTAAAATCTTGTCCTTTGGTTTTGTGTTTTAGGAGGCCGAGGCGGCTTTAGATGGGCTGCAGGGCTTGGCGAACTTCATTAGAAGTGGAGTTGCCAAGTTCCAGACAAAGGTTGCCGAGGCTGCGGCGGTGGAAGATCGGCTAATGGCTAAGATCTCTGTCGCCGAAGCCGCGGCACAGGCAGCAGCGGACAGGGAGGCGACAGCTTTGGCTGTCGCCGAAGAGGAGAAGAAGAAGGTTGCCGAGCTTAAGGCAGAAGTGGGTCGGCTGAGGACCCAAGTAGCCGGGGTGGTAGCTGGCCAGGGAGGTGTGTTCCGCGCGTTGGTGGAACGATTCGTCCGGTCTACCCACTTTTCCCGGATGGCTGTTCAGCTGGTGACTGCCATGAGCACCCCGGTTGTCTCAGCGGTGATCGATGATATCGCCAAGGACATCCCGGACTTGGACAAAACCAAGTACGGGTATACTACCATGACGGAGGAGGAGACACTGCGAGACTTCGCCGAGGTGCTTCTGGAGCATACCTCTTCCATTCCGGTTGTCGAGCGGCTCTCCGCACAGAGGAGTCTGCTAAATGAAGATGTCATTCGGCGGTGTCCTGTTGACAGGTACAAGCTCCTGGAGACGGTCATTGCCGATTGCTGAAGACGCCGGTTAGGGAGGGGACCACCGTGGAGCCAACTCGTGACGACCCCACGGAACCCGAGGTTGAACCAGAGGTCGGCCTAGAAGGAGAAAATCGTGATGGAGTCAATTGACACTTTTCACGATTTTTGGCTTCTTTACCCCTCTCCCCTTTTTTTTTTTTTGTAGCCTTGTACTTCGTCACCATTAGGGTGGCGTTTCATTTGCCGTGTTCGGCTATAAATAAAAAAGGCTCTCTGTTAAACTTTGCTTGTATTTATTCTGTAGCCTGCCCCTGAGTTTTATGATGCTTCCCACCTTGTTAAAGAAATATCCGAGCTTCGCCGAGCTGTAGAAGTAGCCGAGCTCGATGCTTCGGGCTGGAAGAAGCGAGCTGATAACATCGAGATCGAGGCCGAGGTGAAACTTCAGGCCGCTCAGGAAAAACTTGATGAGATGCATGCCAGATATATGGAGCTTGAAGACCAGTACCAACGAGCTCGGGACGACATCAAGACTTGCAAAAAGATCGTCGAGGAGCATATGGAGTACGAGACCATAATTCACCGAGCTGGGGGATCCACGATTTCCGAGACTTACGATAAGGTCAAGGAGCTCCAGGCCCGATGCCGAAGTTACAGGGAACAATATGGGAATGAATCATGGCAGGTTAGAGGTGAGTTTGAAGAGCTCATTCGTGTGGCGAGCATTTATGAGATAGTCCTTGATCGCTTTCCGAAGTTGAAGCGGCGTCTGTCTTTAGAGGCTGGTTTTGCGACTTTAATTTCTTCCGATCCGGATCCGAGGTTGCTCGACCGTACTTCTAGAGAATTTTTGGAAGGTGAATCTTCGAGGTCTGCTGACCCGGACCCGAAGATTGTGACACGTCATTCTCGAGAAATTTATAGTCAAGAGCGGCGATCGGCGTCGGGACGGGGTCGGGGTCGGGCGAGCCAGAATGTCCGAGGTAGAGGCCGAAGTTCGGCTTCTGGACGGGGTCGGGGCAGGTTTAGTATAGACGATGTTTTGAACTTTAATTCCAGCAGGGATTTTGCTAGAGATTGGCTTAGCTTTAGTAAGCCAAAGCCTCCGGGTTCCTCGTCTTCTTAATGTAACAATTGTACATTTATTTCTATTCAAATAAAACAGAAATTTTTTGCATTTGTGTTTAAGCTTTCTATCCTTGCCTTTAACCGAGGCAGGTTCCCTTGTTTTCAACGAAGGCAACTTTCTCATAGTCACTTCGTCTTGTGACGGAGTTTGGGCTTTCGGTCGACCACTTCGTCCAGAGATAAAGTTTGGGCTTTTTAGGTAGCCACTTCGTCTAACGATGAAGTTTAGGCTTTCAGTTAGTCACTTCGTCCGAAGGCGAAGTTTAGGCTTTTTAGGTGGCCACTTCTTCTAACGACGAAGTTTAGGCTTTCTAGGTAGCCACTTCGTCTAACGACTGAAGTTTAGGCTTTCAGTTAGCCACTTCGTCCGAAGACGAAGTTTAGGCTTTCTAGGTAGCCACTTCTTCTAACGACGAAGTTTAGGCTTTCAGTTAGCCACTTCGTCCGAAGACGAAGTCTAGGCCTTTTGGTTCCTTATTTGTCGAATTTATCGATAGGGGTGGTCCCCTTACGCGCGTTTAGGTGTTACTCCGAGGCGGAGTTTATTTGCGTATTCTCGTCAGGATTTTAAAATCGAGATACTTAGTATAAACGAGAGAGAGAGAGATGCAAAATGCATGCAAATTATTTAAACGAAAAAAAAGTTTTACGAAGTCAAAATAAGACAAAATTTTTGCGAAGTCAAAATAAGACAAAATTTATCAAGACAACTCGATTCCTACGACCTAAATGAACTTGGACATCACCCTCTGTTTATACAAAGTACCTCTTCAAGTTGGTAATGTGCCATGTACGGGGTATGAGCTCACCAGATAGGTGGGCGAGCTTGTACGACCCTTTTCCGAGGACTTCTTGAACTCGGTACGGTCCTTCCCAGGTCGCTTCTAATTTGCCGAGCTTCTCCGCCCTGCTGACCTCGTTATTTCGAAGTACGAAGTCGCCTACTTGGAGCTGTTGATGCTTCACCCGGCTGTTATAATACCGAGCTACTTGCTGTTTGTATCGAGCTTCTTGTATGTAGGCTTGTTCTCGTTTTTCTTCTAGCAAATCCAAGTTAGTTCGAAGTCCGTCTTCGTTGTCTTGGGCCGCGAAGTTAAGTGTTCGGGGGCTCGGCAAACCGATCTCTACCGGGATCACCGTTTCTGCTCCATACACCAAGTTGTATGGTGTTTCACCGTGTGATGTCCGCGGGGTGGTTCGGTATGACCATAGGACTTGGGGTAAGTTCGCTGCCCAGTCTCCTTTGGCCTTATCCAGCCGGGTTTTTAACCCCTTGACTATCGTTCGGTTCGTAACCTCGGTTTGGCCATTTGCTTGAGGATGAGCTACCGAGGTGAACTTTTGTTGGATGTGGAGTTCGTCACACCATTCTCTGAATGTCCTGTCTGTGAACTGGGTTCTGTTATCTGAGATGAGGACGTGAGGTATGCCGAAGCGACAAACTATGTTCTTCCAAACGAAGTTTAGGGCATTTTTACTTGTGATTCGTGCCAATGGTTCGGCTTCGACCCACTTCGTAAAGTAGTCGATTGCTACAACGAGGAACTGTAGTTGGCCGGGAGCTTTTTCGAATGGGCCAACGATGTCAATTCCCCACTGCATGAACGGCCAGGGGCTTTGCATGCTGGCCAGTTTGGTCTGTGGCAATTTCGGAACCGTCGTATGGATTTGGCACTTCGGGCATTGTTTGACGAGGTCGGTAGCGTCTTGGAACATAGTGGGCCAGTAGTACCCCCACCTCATGACCTTTTTGGACAGGGCGCGGGCTCCGATGTGACTGCCACAGGAACCTTCATGGACTTCGCGCAGTGCGTAGTTCGCTTGGTTGGGCCCCACACATCTTAGGAGAGGTTGGAGGTAGGATTTTCTATACAGTATTCCCTGCTCCAGGACGTACTTTGTGGACTTGGCCAGGAGCTTCCTAGCCTCGGCCTTATCGGTTGGGAGTTCGCCATTTAACAAGTAATTACGAAGTGGAGTCATCCAGTTCGGTCCATCTTCGTTTACTACGTTGACTTCGGCGTCATCGATGCTTCGGAGTTGTACTTCTTCCACCGGAGAGATAGTTGATGATGATGCGAGTTTGCTTAGTGCGTCAGCTCGCTCATTATCTCCTCTTGGGATTCGTACCAACTCAAAATACGAGAAGCTTTGTTGTAGGATCTTGGCCTTATGGAGGTATTTCTTCATTCGTTCTCCTTTGGCTTCGTATTTGCCTAGTATATGGTTCACTATGACTTGGGAGTCGCTGTGAATTTGAATGGCCCTTATTTGGAGAGCTTGGGCTAGACGAAGTCCAGCGATTACGGCTTCGTACTCCACTTCGTTATTTGTGGTCGGGAAATTGAACCGGAGTGCGTGGGTGATCTCCTTTCCTTCAGGGCTGATGAGTAAGACTCCGGCTCCGCTTCCTTTGTGACCTGATGCCCCATCGACGTAGACCTTCCAACAGTCTTGTGGTGGTGGCATCAGCGCCTCAGCCTTTAATTTATCCTTAGTGGGTTCAACGGATTGTTGTGCGTCCGTGAACTTGGCTTCCACTAAGAAATCAGCCAAAGATTGCCCTTTAATGGCTTGGCGAGGTACAAAGGAAATCGTGTGCTCGCCGAGTTCTACAGCCCATTTAGCGATTCGCCCGGACGCTTCTGGTTTTGTAAGCACTTGCCGAAGTGGGAGGTCGGTTAGCACTTGTATCGGATGTGCGTGGAAGTACGGTCGGAGTCTCCTTGCCGCATTCACCAATGCAAGTGTGACCTTTTCCAGAGGTTGATACCTCGTCTCCGGTCCTTTTAGGGCTCGGCTTATGAAATAGACGGGTAGCTGATGACGTTTTTCTTCTCGTACCAGGACTGCACTGATTGCCTCGTCCGAAGTGGCGAGGTATAGGGAGAGATCCTCGCCCTCTTTTGGTACAGATAATGTGAGGAGATTTGCGAGGTACGTCTTTAAGCCATCAAAAGCTCCCCTGTGCTCGTCGTTCCATTCAAAGTTCGGCGCCTTCTTTAGTATTTTGAAGAATGGGAGTTGTTTTTCGGCGGCCTTAGATAGGAAACGACTTAGGGCGGCTAGGCAGCCCGTCAGTCTGTGCACGTCATGAATTGACTTTGGCGCTCGCATTTCTTGGATGGCTCGGACTTTTGATGGGTTAGCTTTTAACCCTTCGCGTGAAACCCAACACCCTAGAAATTTTCCAGACCGGACCATGAAAGTACACTTTTCTGGGTTTAATTTTAGGTTCACTTTTCGAAGTAGGCTAAAAATAACTTTAAGGTCGTTTACACAAGTGACGATTTCCTTGCTTTTTACGACTATATCGTCTACATACACTTCGATGATACTACCGATGTGGTCTTCAAAAATCTTGTCGACCATCCTTTGGTATGTAGCTCCAGCATTTTTCAGCCCGAAGGGCATCTTTTTGTATGCGTAGACGCCGAAGTCTGTGACGAAAGCGGTCTTCGGAGCGTCTTCTTCATTCATGAGGACTTGGTGGTACCCCTTGTATAGGTCTAAGAAGCTGAACGCCTTGTGGCCAACAAGAGCTTCGACCTTCTTATCAATGTTGGGGAGGGGGTAGCAGTCTTTCGGGCAGTGTTTATTGAGGTCAGTGTAATCAATGCACATCCGCCACCCGCCTCCTTGCTTCTTCACCATCACGGGGTTGGCCAACCAGGTCGGATATTTTACTTCGAATAAAATATCGGCCTTCTGCAGTTGGCGAACCTCGTCATGGATCACTTGATTCCTTTCAGCTGTGAAGGCTCGCTGCTTCTGCCGAACTGGTTTCACCTCAGGATCGATGTTGAGGTGATGAGTGATGACGCTTGGAGCCACCCCGGTCATGTCTAGCGGCGTCCAAGCGAAGACATCTCTATACTCCCGAAGTAGCCGGATAAGTTGACTTCGGAGCTCGTTTTCGTCGACGAACCCTACTTTGACGACCTTGGTAGGGTCATCTTCGTATAATGCGACGTCTTCTACCGGCTCGACGGATGGATGCGACGTCGGCTCTACCTCTTTGGGTTTCTGTAATTGCTATGCTTGGGGGTGTTGATTCTTAACACCTCGGAGTGCGACCTGCATGCACTCCTTAGCCTGTTGCTGGTTTCCCCGAAGCGCGATCACTCCGTTTCTAGACGGAATTTTAATCATCAGGTGGTAGGCTGAGCAGATCGCCTTCGTTGCTATTAGTCAATCCCTTCCTAAGATGATGTTATAGGGGGAGCTGGCTTTTACGACGAAGAAGTGGATTATCTTCGTAGTGGACAGCGGGCTCTTTCCAACTGTCAAGGGTAGTGAAATGATGCCTTCCGTCGTCGTCTCTTGTTGCGTGAAGCTCCTTAGCGGCATGGGTGCTGGCCTAAGGCGTGCTTCTTCAATATTGAGCTTATCGAAGCAGTCTTTAAAGAGAACACTCACAGAGGCCCCACTATCAATAAATATGCGGTGGGGGCCACTACGGCCTCGATTATGGTGGCATCTTGATGAGGTACCGCATGGGGAACTGGGTCGTTGCTAGAAAAGGTGACGACCTCTTCCCTTTTGAACCTTTTTTGGGTGGGTTCTTCCCGCTGTTGACTTCGGGCCTCGGCTTTCAACGATGACCTCGTTGTACCTTCGGGCAGTCCGGTGATGGCCGTAATGACTACATCATATTGAGGCTGATCTTCATCCTCATCCTCATCATCGTGCTTTGGCCTTTTGTCGTTTTGGGGGGTACAGTTGTTGCCTCCCCTGTTTTTCTTTCTCTTGCCCTTCCCTTGAGGTCGGGCCTCTTTCTGGTTGCGACTTTGGTACAGTTTAAGGGTACCGTCGCGTACCATGTGTTCTATGTCCAAGGCGAGGTCCCTGCAGTCTTCGGTTTCATGACCGTAGTCATTATGGAGCTTGCAGTATTTCTCCTTGGATCGGCGTTTCGACCCACCTCGGGATAAGGGCGGTGGCTTCCCGAACAAGTTTGAGTGAAGCTCGTATATTTCAGCCCTGGACTTTGTCAGTGGTGTATACTGACTACGGTCTTTGTGGGGCCGAGGTCCTAAGCGGGACTCGAGAGGTCCTCGCTGTAACCTTTCGAGGGCACTTCGGCGACCTTGCCCAAGGTCGGCGCGCTCCTCTTTTTTTCTCTTATCGTTGTTTTCGGGCCGGTCTGCTGCCCGCTTTTTCTGATCGGCCTCATCCGCCTCCGCGAATGCATCGGCAATCCTCCATAGCTGCCTGGAGGTTGTTGGGCGTGCCTTTACAAGCTCTCTAAAGAGAGTCCCGGACTGAATGGCATTTTGGAATGCCGAGATGAGCACGTCGTCGGAGAGACGATCGACTTTAAGGCTTTCGTTATAAAAACGGGCCAGAAAATCACTGATCGTTTCTCCCCGCCCCTGCCTTAAGGTTAGGAGCTGGGCTGGGCTGATTTTTGCCTCGGCTTTTTGAAAAAAACGGCGTTCGAAAGCGTCAAGTAGGTCGGCATACGACCCTATGCTGCAATTAGGGAGGTTATCAAACCAGCTCCTAGCGTTATCCACTAGCAGCTCGGGGAAGACTTTACACATGTAAATATCTTCGGCCAATCCCTGGTTCATCATGTTGTATTGGAACCGGGATAGGAAGTTGCCGGGGTCTTGTGACCCGTTGTAAGGCGGGATAGGAGGCACTCTATACGTCGACGGGAGGGGAGTATAGAGTATCTTATTAGTGAAGGGAGTCGAGATTCGACCGTACACGGTGAATCTTCCCTGGTAGGCATTTCCTTCGTCACGCCGAGGTGGAATGGCGTTCTGACGAGGTGACGTTGATCCGCGCCGAGGTGAAGTGCGGTTGTTCCCACGGCGATTGTCCTGTCGCCTTCGGGGAAGTTCGGTCTCCCTGTCTCCAACGATCTGGAGACTTGGGGATCGCCTTTGTGACGGTTCGACTCTGTCTTCTCTGTTTTGACTTTGTTGTCGATGTTGATCGACAAACTTACGAAAATCCTGCTCGTGGAGGTCCAGGTACGCCTTCAGTGCGTCTCCAAGCTCGGGCTGGAGTTCGGTGTTGCCGCGTCGGCTGCCACCTTGGTTGGGCCCATCGCTACTAGCTGAATCTCCAGACGGAACATCCTCCAGGTGGCCTTCAGGAGTTCGGCGAATGGGCTGTTGGTCACGTCGGATTTGGGAAGCAGTTTTCTGAGCTTGACTAACGTCACCCTCTTCCTCATTGACTGGAGTGTAAGGCGGATTGGTGAAGGGGTCAGCTTGCTTCTGTTCTGCTTTGGCGGCGGCGGCGGCAGTGGTGGCGGATCGGGTTGGTCTCACCATTGTATCTTTACTCAAAACGCGCTGATCGGTTTCACAGAATTTCGTTTCCCACAAACGGCGCCAGTGATCGATCGTGGATTTTGGAGTGTTTTTATGATGGTGAGATTTATAGAAAGTTAAGAACACAAGAATTTACGTGGTTCGATCTGTGGGTAGATCTACGTCCACGGAGGAAAAGAGGATGTTTATATTGAAGTCTCTCTTGCTAGTAAAAAAATACAGTCCCCCCCTTATCTTACAAGATAGCTCTATTTATAGAGAATTGAGGTCACGGGTGATTCATGGATGCTGCTCTCGCATGTCCGTCCGTACTCTGATCATCGCGGGTGGTTGAGAAATCGTGGGGCGGTTGACTGACTTTGTTGACTCGTTATTGGGTTTCAATCTGGGTGGGCCGAGCTAATCTTGGGCCTCTGGGCCACATCCTATCACCGGACATAGAAGAACATTAGTTACACTCAAATTTCAACAACATACAAAATTATAGATAGAAAACTTACAATATGATAAAAACTTACAGATTTCAGCAAACTCTTAAAAGTTGATGAGTCTCCAATCCAAGTTTTCAAGAATTCTCCTAAAACTCCACCTTCGAAGCATTTAATTGCAACATATTTCTTGAAAAGTCGAAAATTGTTGTGTCACCAGTTCGATTAATGAGTTTTTGTGTGTGTGTGTGTATGTGTGTTGTCTGAGGAGAAATTCCATTTGCAGATTTAAGAAAATAGCCTATAATGTTGCAGACTTTCAGTGATGAAAAACGTTTCAAGGTCGTCGAAGACGAAAGAATTCTGCTCGAGGACTTATGTGGGAAAATTGGGGGCTATGGGGATAAATTAGTAACTTTAGTAACACGTTTATTATTTTATTAAATTAGGGGACTATGAAGAGCAAAATGGGGGCTATGTATAGAATTACCCGAGTTTAAAATTTCGCTTCGCAAGCGAAAATCCATGATTTATAATCAAAAGAATTGGATTGAGATCATCTATTGTCTAACGGTATGACATCTCTTATTGCACCGTTAGATGACTACCACGTGTCCATAATATTTCCAAAATCAGCAATAATTAAAATTTTCCATAATGACAAATAAGTGGTTTTGGAAAATATTATTAACATATGTCAATTATCTATTGATGCAATAGGAAATACAACACCATTAGGCAATGGAGGATCTAATCCCAAAAGAATTGCAATCGTTTACAAAGAAGTAACCTAATACAATTATATCTATACACTCTAACAAATCAGGAAAAAAAAAAAAGGTATGCTCAACTCCAGGCTGTAATGAAGAAGCTTGAGGTGCTATAATCCTTTTGCTTCCTCTAAAACATAAGGCACCTCTTAAAAAACTCAAAGAAAATGATTATCGATTGTATATATTCTTTTGGTGATGCTATTCGGCCATAATGTGGCCGGCCATAATTATATTATTTTATTTTTTTTAACATGTAATAATTTATATATTTATGCCAAACTTTTTTAAATTATAAGAAAACTCAAAAGTGATTTTTTGTATAATTTATATATTTTTTAAAAAATAACCCTTTAATTATTTGATTATTTTGATTGTTTTAAAGAATTTGTTACATTTTATTTTAAAAAAATAGGAAAAATATGTAATTTTTTGGGAAATTTTTTTTTTGAAATTAAAATATAAATGTAATTAATTATAATAATTATTTCTTATTTTCAAAATGACATGATATGAAAAATACCATAATGTGACCGGCCACATTGTGGCCAAATATCATTATTGTATTCTTTTTTCATTTAATCATATATTAGAAACACAACACACAGTTCAATAACTCTCATTTCCAAAATCAGGTAGCTACTACATATGATACAAAAATCATGTGTATTTCACCCTAGTAAAAAATAAGGATTGAATTCACCCCAATTCGAATCATTCTCTCTCCGTTTCTGGCTCAAGTTTTCTGCAGTTTCACTATCACTTTCACCCAAACATCTTTCATGGGACTTGACAACCATCCAATAAAGGTTAGATATCAAAGGGTTGCAAAGAAACGGACTCATCGCTTCTCCGAGTGTGGAAACGTCGGATAACAACCTCCGACTTTTCTCAGGTTCCTCCTTCAAGATGCAGTTTGATAACGCGTAAAACGCAGCCAAATTCGCATAGAGTGGAAGAAATGCATCCTTGTGATTCCCAACTCCACCAATCCAGACTTCATTTCCTCGTTTTCCTACATGATCGTGTATGAATCCCATCAACTGTTCGTAAAATCTGCTTCTCCATTTCTGCAGAAGATCACTGGCCTTGGTCTTGATCTTTGGAACTGAAATAGTTTCCAAATGTGAGCAACAAATCTGGCAAATTAGGAGCTTTTCTTCGTGATGGTTGTCGATTTCCTTGTCAAAAACACGCCTCACAAGGTCTCCTCCGGATCCAACGTAGTTCGTGTGGTTTGCTATGTTCAAGATCCAGCAGCATAGATAGTCCAAGTAATCGATCCAGTGGCCAAAGACTTTTGAGAGATGGTCGAAGCACAATTCAATCACTTTCTCGACTTGGCTTGTGCCTGCAGCAGCTGGAAAATAATTCTGCACGTTTAGAGCAAGCTTTTTCCTAAGGAAAACATCTTCATCCTCAAGAAGCTTTATGCATGTCAACCATAGATCTAAAACTCTACGAGCATACATTCTAATAGCCTCTTCTGGTTTAAATTGAGAAGAGACATTTGGATCAGAGATTTGATAGCTGTTAATCAAAGAGCCGAGGGGTACAGCATGAGTTAGAATTCCAGAAGCTATCATTGATTCTGCAGCTGCCTTTCGCACAGTTACAGGCTCTGATGCATCACTGTTTTGCTCTATCAGATCCACAAAATAACTTAATGCATCATAGAAGTCGGAAAATATTCTACTCCGATAATCAGTCTGGATAGGCTCAGCTGTTTTTGCCATCTCTACTTGAGAAGAAACGAAGCTCATGCATAAGGTGGAAATTTTCTTGGCACACATTCCTAAACAGCAGATGAGTGTTTGTCGAGTCTTCGCATGCCTTGTGATCTTGAAAAGAGAAACCAACTTGTTCCATAACTGGAATATTGAATGGTGATCCATATCACAAATAAATCTTGGCTCCAGGCTGGGTTCGTCGTCTTGAAATCCAATTGAGTTTGAGTTCCAAGTGTAAAGAATTTTGAGAATGTAATGCATGCATTTATGGTGTTTCTCTGAAATCAAAAGCTTCACGAGTGTATCTTGAAGATTGATATTAGTCAAGCAAATTTTTAAAGCCTCATGATAGAACGGATCCCCAGAAGTATTACCTGTATATTCCCCTCTCTTTAAAAACAAGAAAAGCCACTTCAATGAAGCAATTCTTACTTCATACGATGCATCGGACATGGAACGAATCAGCCTTTCCTGAAATCTGCTGAAGGCACTCTCATTTCCAACTGCTCTTGACAAACTAGTAGCAGGCAAGGAAGAAGTTCGTCTGACCATAATTTCGTCTCCACCAATATCTTTAGATGTAGCAAAAATACAATTGAAGTAGGAAGTCGCAGTTTGCTTACGAAGTTCTTGAATAGTTGGATCGAAGAACAAAGGGCAACCACCAGGCTCTAAATCTAAACATTCTGAAGACAACTCCCAGAGAAGGTTCCAAATAATATCAGCACTTTTGCTTGGTTCGCAAGTAAATGCAATACTGAGCATGTTATCGAGTACCTTCACCATGCAGCCATTAAGAATGGGGCAGGGGCACTGTCTTGGTCTCCCGATCCATGAACGCGTTTCCAAGATTTGAACCAATTCATGAAGAATAGTATCTCTCTTTGAGGAATCAGACAAGTTTCTACAATTGGTATCAAGCAAAGAGTTCAGCTGCAATAACATTCCATGGATCGAATTGAAGCTGATACGGCTTCTCTCACACGGCAACTCTGAGGCAATATTAAGCATGACAGTTTGCAGTTTTTCATTGGCTACTAAACCTATTAAGGCTCTTGCTGCGAGTACACGAATCCGGAGGTTGCTTTGGAATGAACATCTCCTGATAAATGGCATGAAGAGAAAAGGTTCCAAAGTATCTCCTATTTCACTCGAAATTGGAGAAGGTTTAAGCCGTGACAAAAAAATCAGCATTGGGCATAAGCTCGGATGCACAACATTCTTAAGGTTGGATCCCAACTCATGAGATGAGGCTCCTGAAAGTGATTCAGTAGCTACATTCAGTTCATTGAGTAAGAATGGATGTAATGTAGGGTACCTTCAATCAAAGACAAAAGAAAATTAAGTCAAATAATGTAAGCCAAATTCTTACAAGAATAAAATAGATATAAAATTTTAATAAATCTTGATACTGAAACCATGAAAATTTTACATATTTTCCTGATAAAGTGAATAAGTCTTGGAATTATAATCAAACAAGAATGAATGGTCTTGTCTAACTGCATAATCTATGCCTGAGGATATCAGATTTTTCACCAACATGTTTCATGCAAATGACAAGTTTATTTGAATTCGAAACACACTCATGTTGAAGTATCGATCATACGTACTTTGTGTAGCACTCACTACACAATAACCCACCTGAAGAAATGGAAGAAAGGAAATACAAAATCACAATTGAAAATCATACCTATGGAAAAACTCAAGCCCAGTTAGAGCTCGCCTTGCGGATTCTCTTTTCTGTACATTGAGAAATCCAACCATGCGGCGTACCAAAGCAGTATATGCAAGACAAGCACTGTTTCGGACCTCCCAGTATGGAGAAGAAAACGAACGTATCGAGATTATCAAAGCCTCAGCAGAAAAACCAGAGGTATCAGTTGCTAGGTTTGTGTCATTGAAAGTTGCCCTAAGAACATTGAAAGCATGCACAGTGGGAACAACACCCTCATCCCGAAACTTTGACAATTCCATATTGCCATTTGTAACATAAACTGGAGGGCTACCATTTTCCTGGCTTGACTTAGACAAGGACCCATTGCAGGAGTCACCATCAAAGCTGTTCGATTTTAGTTGATCATCTAAAGAGTTGTTAACTATGCCTAGTAGCCACCGTAGTGCCCTTGGTAGTAGTCTCTTTGGTGTTCCCTCAGGCTCTGAAAGGAAAAATGCAATGAATGCTGCAGGTATACCTGCACTTCTTCTTAAGAGGTCATCAACTGTCTGTCCCTTAGATACGGTTCTTTCCATCAATCGTTCCATCCAAGACTCTGTCAATTGACATAGCCTGCACATGAAGCAGCAGTATAATCAGCACATATAATTGTCATTCAAATTTCTCAGGGTAAAATGAAAATTAGATTAAAAAAATTGGCTCTCAAAAGCCCACTTTGAACAAATACTTTAGATATTGAGGGCTCTATCAAAATGGTTTGCTGTATACATGCATGCATGGAGTCAAATATCATCGTTGTTAATCTTTTTGAAAGTAATGAGAGAGAGAGAGAGAGAGAGAGAGAGAGAGAGAGAGAGCAATATAATCCAAACTCCAAGTCTTGGAATATGTAACATGAGCATTCAAATGAATGCGACAATTATGTTATGAAAGTGACTTCTTTCCATCAGTTGGTAGAAGAATTCGAACAAATTACCTAGGGTCGTTAGAGCAAAGCAAGCGGTTACAGAGAGCTGTGAACCCAGCCCTTGTCTTATCAATGGCACCATTATGTTTCATTTTGAGAAGGACTTCCAAGAAATGGTTGCCAATTCTCTCGAGTTGTTGTAGATCAAGCAGTGCATCAGATGGTAGAATGGACTCATCAGAAGAGGGTAAGGGAATTTTTCTAATTACTGTTCCCAGAAGAAGGCTCACCTAGAAATAAGATGAAAACAATTATTACAAAAGTTCCCATTCTCTGTGAGTTCTATCAGTATTGACCAACTAGAAATTACCAGAAAAAAGTTAAGGATAGGACACCATTCTCATAATCATGCAAAAAGTCCATGTCATGGGTAATATAACTGAAACTAATAATTTTTTAGTTTACCTCTTTCATTGCAAGCCAGCAACCAACCATAACAATCTGATCAGAGGGCTTGATTTCCTCTACCTCCGCAGTTTTTGCGTCTTTGGCCTCAACCTGGGAATATGAGGCAGATGAATCAATCTCATCAGGAATATCCAGAGGAAATGCCTCGTCATCCATCATTTCTTCCATGTCCTCAGGTAAGTGCCAAGCATCAGAGGCAACTACCCAAAGGGCCAGGGAAGTTATTCTCATAACCAACTCCAAGAGTCTTTCGAATAAATGCTTCATATCAGCAAAGTTATGCTGAAATATATTCGAATTCCAATCCAGTTCCTCAAAAGTGTAGCGAAGAGCGAGCAGTATACCATGAACAAAACTATTCTTGCATGCTTCTGAAAGACTCTTCTCAGCATCCTCCACAGCAGCAAGTAGCCAGTCAATAAGTGATGTCATATAACTCACAACAGGAGAGCTGGATATGCAAATTTCTGAACAAAATGAGACAACATTACAAGATGGTTGAAGGATCCAGCTTAGCTCTAACACATACTTTCTAAAAAGAAGTCGTAGAGTCAGAGCTCCAGCATCACTTTCTCTCACGCGTGGACTGCAGATCAGCTTTTTAGCCCATATAATTGTCCCACGGACAGATTCTGGACTAGAAATCCCAGGAAGTGGAGTAGGAAAATAAAGTAAAATTTCAAGTGAACATTCCCTCAATCTATCCCAACTATCAACAATCGACCCAACTAGCAGCAAGGTTGAATCAGGAGATGTATAGCCTTTACTGTACGGATATAGATTGTTCTCAAAACAAAACCCATCCTGATCTCCATTCAAAGTTGGAACAACAGGCCAAACATTTGACATGATCAGTATGAGCTCCATAGCCATGATCTTCCTCTCATACGGGGCAGAAGGATAGCAGGAAAAGAATAAAAATTGACTGAACCACTTTGCAAAATCAAAAAGATACTCAGCCCTGTGTGTTTTGGTTTCATCAGCTCCACTTAAATTTCCGGAAAGAAGAGGCTTCCAAGTTCCAAGCTTAAGTTGTCTCTCCAATGCTGTTCTGACACGAGAAAAGAACTTTCTGAACAAGCTGTTCCACTTCATTTGGAAAGCAGTAGAGCAACATCTCATGTTCAGAGGTATAGCTCTTCTCATCAGGCTAAGTTCCAGTGGTGAAGGCAAACTTGCTGTCTTTGGGTTCAAGAATAGAGTTTCTGCTGCATCCATGCGAAGTGACTCATCTATGTGAGTCAAAGCTAAGACGAGCCATTTCACAGGGATTTTAACCTCAATGCCCTTTACTAAAACAACACAGTACAAATCACTGTTCTCCATATCAAGAACTGCACTTTCAGGGGCTAGTGCTGAACCCACATACCAATCAATATCTCCTTCAATAAGAGCAAGTCCGCGCGATACCTTGAGTAATGATACTAAAACTGCAATTCTCTGTTCAAGTCCTAGAGTCATAGCCGTAGAACTGATTTCTGTAGAGGCAGATAAGGGACCCTCATCCCCCTCAATCCCTATTAATGCGAGCATAGAGAATATACTATCCAAATCCAGCTCAAGCAGAGCTGGCAATGCATATGTATTCAAGTTGGAACGCAGCTTTGCAACTCCAAAAGCAAGTCCTTGTAAAAATGGCAGCAAGCAATGACCTCTGTATTTTGCATACCCACCTTCTACGCCATCGCTACTCCAACATTCATCTCTTAAACACTCAAGTAAACACTTAAGAAATGTCGTGGAAGCACAGCAAACATCATCGTCAATGTAAGCCCTTGTTGTTTCGGAAAGCAGGTCCGGATTCATTTCTAGAATAGCCTTAGCCCCCAATCTCCTGGTTAAAGAAGCTAAAGGAACATATCTTCCCTTGCATCGTGGCCCTAGACAGAGAAGATCAGAAGCAATCTTCCTCAAGAAAATCTTGATGTTTTCACTACCCTCTGCCCAATGAAGGCTAGATTGAATGTCTAGGTAGAGATCAAAGATAAGATGCACTTGTTTAACAGTTTGACTTAGAGGATCTTCCAAATTATTCCACACTATTTTCAATATCCTTGCCCCCATCTCCTCGGGAATCGGATCATAATTATCTGCTTTACCAGTCGTATCACCTAATAGTAATGTTTTTATCTGCTGCATACATATTTGCATCACAGTCAATGCATGAAAATTAGAATGACTGTCCCTAGGATTTTCGGCATAGACACACAATTCAGGCAAAATAGAATCATAAAGTATAGTCTTGACTGTAAAAACATCATCACCAGATTCTACACATCCCTCATTTGACACAATGTACCGAGTGTCGAGAACAGTCCTTGAAACTGCAGTCAGTATCCCTCTGATCAAGCAAAGTCTACTGAGATTTGAAAAATTATGCATTTCATCAACCAAATCACCCTTATATGGAATTTTCCCTACCACAGATTCAAGGCTGATATCACAGTCTCTAATACCACTCTGATTAAACATACCTTCCATTATAAAGAGGCCGAGATCGTCCGAACTCAAACACACCTGCAAGGATGCACAGAAACTCACTCCTGCTGCCACATAGCAATCCCTCGAAAAAGCAGCCGACTTCAATATATTCATAACACTCATAAAGGCCATTGCCATCACACTCTGGTTACTCGAACTCAAACCATGATCTTCACCATTTCTGCTGCAGAACTTTTCTGGGAAGCGCTGAAGCAGGTAGTACATACACGAGAGTGCTTCTTGGCATTGTTCCATAACGATAGGAGAAGGCCTCGATAGCTCATCCGTTTCTTTAACAACGCTCTGCAATCCCGAAATCACATCCAGAGCCACCAAAATCGAACATTGCTCCACCACTTGAACCACGTACCCCAATTTAGGCGTGCTCATCATCGACAGCGCCGCCCTTGACACGCAGAATCTTTTACCGCTGCTGCCATTGCTCCCGGAACCATACTCCTCGCACAGCTGCCGGAAACATTCCTCGATCATGCTCCGGTGGTTCTTACACTTGGACAATGCAGAAGCTAATGTCCTGTGCAATGGTAACGAATTCTCCAGGAAAAGAATTTCTAGATACAACTTAACCGCATTTTCGTCGACGTTTCGGTCGGACAGCAAATTGGAAAACGCTGCAGCAACTTTCTTGACGTGCTCGAGCTGAGCATAGGTGGAGCTGAGTGAAATAAGGTGCTTCAGTTCAACAAAGAAGGCGGAGCCGTTTTGATTCAATGCCTCAGTGAAGTGTGGCGGGAACAACACGGCACTGTAGGTATAGCGGTGGCGGTGCTGCAAGGCACGCCATTTGGCGGACATAGTTCACCGTGAGCGGCTTGGTGTTTGTAATACTTGAGACGGCCGGCGGGCGGCGGCGGAAGAAGCCGGTGCGGAAGTTGGGTGAAATGAGGTTTTAGGGTTTTACTACTAATTGAATATTAAGGTGGAGTTGGTATTAAGGTGGACTTTTTTTTTGTTTTTTTTCAGAATTAAGGTGGACTAGCGTTACTTTGTAAGATAATGGTTTATAGTCATTCTTGCATCTTTTTTCATATTTTTTATTACAATATCTTGATTTTTTATGACTGTATTATCTAACTATATACTCCCTCTGTCCCCTTTCAATTATTCAGTTTGTCATAGTATCCCGTAAAAGAAACAATACTTCAAAATTATATTTTATAACTCGTTTCCCGGCTCGGTAGAAATGCGTGCCAAAAAGTCAATAAGTCAAACTGGACAATTGAAGGAGGACGAAGGGAGTATCACGAATGCTCTTATCCACCGTGGGTATGTGTTTACGGTTGATGTAGTAATGTTATGTCAATAATTATTTTATTTATGGTTTAGTTTTAAAAGTAGGATCTAATAATTTTATAAAGTTTATTTTTATAAAATATATTAATAATATTTTTCTTAAATATACTATCACAACGTCACTCGTTGGCACATTAAGCATACTCACAATAGGTAGGAAAGCATTCCTCGTACTACTAATCTATCATCTATCATATATATTAAAGTAGGATAGTTATTTCTGTATAAAGTTCTTGATATATAAGCCTTAATATTTATTTTATTAAATTATTCATATTTTAAAATGTTCTACACAATTCTTTAATTTTGTATTACTTTGAAAAGTCTTATTTCTTCTATTCGTTAAAATTTAATACATTAACTAATTATAAGTAATGATGTTAATTTTAATTAACTAATTTTTCTCATTATTTATTTTTCTGGACAGAGGGAGTAGATTTTATAGGAAAATTTAAAAAGTGGATAATTTATGTATTTTTAACAAATTAACCCTTTAATTTTTTTAATGACCATGACTATTTTTTTAAAAATTAATTTTTTTATTTAAGAGAAAAACATAGTACTGTATAATTATTGGGAAGAAAAAATATTTTTATATTCAAATTTAAAAATAAATAAGAATAATCTCTTAATAATATTTAAATATTGATTATAACTTTTAATTTTATTTTTTTAAAAAATTAGAGTAACACCCCTGCTTTGCGTGGTTTTACACTTTTTCCATCTTATTTACTAACCTAGTTTTTTTAGACACAATAATTTAGAAAAAGATCTAAAGTGTTAAAAGGTAGGCACACACATTTTTTAAAAGGGTGATTATTACTTAAAATGGAGTGCTTCATGTTCATTTTTTTTTTATAAGATTAGTTTTAACTCAATTGTTATATTAACAATATATACAAATTTCTTATTTACGTTAGCAATTTTACATGGTACTAATTATGCAATATTTCCTTGGTCACGTTCGAAATAACTCACTTTTCTTTTTAGGTGTCTCGTTTAATATGACATATATATAAAAAAAATAGAAAGAAAAAAAAGAAGAAGGGCATATTAGCTTAATTATACCAACTAATTATTCTAATATATATACCACTCATCATCTAGCCACCATATGCACGTATCCTTAATATAACATAGGTTATATTGCAATATTATAATTTATCATAATTTTTATAATTTTTATATTAAATTAAAAGTCTCAACATGAACTTTTATTCAAGATACACCATTATCGGTGTGTTTAACAAACTTATGATGCATTACTTTAAATAATAAAACAAACAAACAAACAAATTTCGCATTATAATATTTAATACAACACTCTTAACAGTAATAATTTCCTAATACTCATGCCCAAAAATTCAGAGCCAAATCGGATGGGACGAAGAGAGTATAATATATCTTATACAAATTCCCAAAATTACGCCATGGGATCCTCAGTTACCAAAGCATGTGACATCTTCTATTGCCTTAATAGATTAACGACACATGGCAAATCCTAAAGGTTTAGAAATTTCAAATGTTAGGGCATATATTTTCCTTATATAAATCTTAAATCCTAAATCATTAATTTTGCCACGTATCGTTAATCTATTAAGACAATAGAAGATATTACATGCTTTGGCAATAGAAGATCTGAACTGCAAAATTACTCAAATTTAATATATTATCATAAAAAATTACAGTTTCAAGATCTCAAGATTAAACATAAAATTAAGAAAACATGAAAAGGAAAAAGTAAAAGGGCAAAAAAAAAAAAAAATTATCTCAAGATGAATTTGCTTCTTATTCCATGTACAACTAGTATTATACCCGTGCTATGCACGGATATCATTATATTGAAATGAAATAGTAAAATAATTTTAACTAAATTATAAACCACAATAATGAAACATCATTCTAATTAATAAGAAGAAATAAAGTGTCGATTTTAAAGTTGGTGTGCGATGCGAGAAAAAGGAGAGATGGACACTAATATTGTTGTTTGGTCTTCAAATCATTTAGAGAGTTAAATTGTGGAAAGAAATGTTATTTGTATGTGGTTCTATATCTTGAATAAAATTTTACTTATCTTATCAAAATAAATAATGAAATGCGCATAGAACTAAAATATAAGAAGAATGCATGAAGTGCAGGGATTTCAAAACTTATAATAATTCTGTAGTAGATCCTTAATTTTAAGCTCAATTCTGAAAATGCATGAAACATCTAGTGAAAAAAGAAGTTGAAGATTACTTTGTGCTTCGAAGTCGTTTAGATATCAAAATTATATTAAAAAAAAGGGTGATGCTATTCGGCCATAATGTGGCCGGCCATAATTTTAATTATTTTTTTTTTAACATGTAATAATTTATATATTTATGCCAAACTTTTTTAGATTATAAGAAAACTCAAAAGTGATTTTTCGTATAATTTATATATATTTTTAAAAATAACCCTTTAATTATTTGATTATTTTTATTATTTTAAAGAATTTGTTACTTTTTATTTAAAAATAGGAAAAATATGTAATTTTTGGGGGAAATTTTTTTTGAAGTTAAAATATAAATGTAATTAATTATAAATATTATTTCTTATTTTCAAAATGACATATATTATGAAAAATGTCACAATGTGGCTGGCTACATTATGGCCAAATATCATTATTGTAAAAAAAACAACTGAACATTCAATAAGCAGGTATCATATTCAAAAAGAGGCGTGAAATGAAGAAATAAATACAATTTCGTTTTTCAAGAGACTTTGTTATTAAAAAACTACATTTTCAGAGGTTGCATGAGAAAAATCTTAAAAAAAATTGCCTCACAAATACAATTATAACTCTTGGGTTGGAGGGGGGATAGCACAAAACATATTGCCTCGCAAAATTTTGAAAATGCATTCATCCACATTTCTTTGAAACAAAAAGCAAAAAAAGTAAAAATTTGGTCCAAGTTAACAAAAGGGAAGTAGGGGTGAGCATTCGGGTTTCGGTTCGGGTTTTTTATAAAATCGGAAAAACCAAAAAAAAATCGGGCTTTGAAAAATAAACCCAAACCCGAACCCGAATTTCAAAAAACCCGAACCCGAAAAACCTAAATTAATTTCGGTTTTTCCCCAAATTATTTTTAAAATATTATCCGAAAACCGAAAACCAAAAACCGAACCGAAAAACCGAAATAAACCGAATGCTCACCGAAATAACCGAAATATTTTTTGCTTTATTCAATTCTAACTTTAATTAACACACCTAAATTTCATCCAAAATCAATACTAATAATATTTTTACTAATGCAATTAAACCATAAAAACAAATATTAACTAATTTCATATCAAATACTCCCTTCATTTCGTTCAATAGGCTACATTTGGTTTTGCAATTCTGGCACGCTTTTCCACGCTTCTTGATGATGAGTTTTAAAATGGATTTTTGAAGATTTTTTTCTTTTACCGGATACTACGAGTGTCGGAATATCCCGTAAAAGAAAAAAATCTTTAAAAATTCATATTAAAACTCATCATCAAAAAGCGTAAAAAAGCGTGCCAGAATTGCCAAAACCAAATGTAGCTTATTGAATGAAATGGAGGGAGTATAAACTAAATATTACAATCACCAAAGATAAATTGCCAAAGTATATAAATAATAATAATATATGAATATATAAACTATTAATAATAATTAAAATAATTAATATTTTGGATTTTCGGGTTTTTCGGGTGGTAAAAAAAAAACCCGAACCCGAAACCGAAACCCGAATTGCACTAAAAAAAACCGAAATTATTAAAAAACCCGAATAACCCGAACCGAAATTTAATTTCGGTTCGGTTTCGGTTCGGTTTTCAGTTTTCGGATAATAGTGCTCACCCCTAAAGGTAAGCAATATTACTGAAACTTAATAACTCAAACAATACAAAAACACTCTTGTTATTAGAAAAAAAAAAAATCCACTAAGCTATTTGAAAAATTAAGCTGATAATATTAAAGGTAATATCCAAACACCAATTCTAAAAGTGAATGAAAAGTTATGAAGAAGATCCTTTAAAATTTAAATGTTATCTCATTTTTCAGAATTTGAATCACGGCAATCATGTTCTTAAAAGCTTATGCATTGACATAAATGTATGCATATAATGTGTGTGTGTAACTTGAAGCAAAGGAATCCATATCGTAAGAACTTGAAAAAACCTTTACACCATCCTTAATATCATTCTATTCAAATTATTGATTAACCATATGAATATTTATCGCAGTCTTGCCTCAAAAAATCGATACTGGGATTCAGGAATTTATGTAATTTTTCATTTTTCAATAACATGTTTATTAAGTATAGTGATATAGTGATAACTGATAGTGCAAGTATACTAAGATTATCTCAAAGTCAGATAAATTCAAGTATATTCAGATGACTGCACAACAGCTTAGGATGACATTCCTTTACTACGTAAGTGACCTTGCTTTTTTAACTAAGTAACTACTGTTTCAAGCAAAAACCACATTACAATGAAGGAATGCAATGAGAAACCATAAGTCCATAACAATGCTTTGCTAAAAAAAATAATACTACAACGCAAAAATGCAAAAGATGTTAAGGGTGGTGTATATGATTAATAATTTGTAGCCAGCGGCGAAGTCAGGATTTTCGTCCAGTGGAGCCCAAATTCTTATAGCCTAAAATAAAATATTATATATACTTAAAAAAATAAAAATAAAAAAATGTATTAGCAGAATTCATTTTGCTCTCATTTGAACACTAGGATATTTTACACATTATTAAAAAAAGAAATGAAAAAGTAAAATTTCGAATGACCTGAGCCATTTAAAATTATAAAAATATGAATTGACAATTTAAATAATTATTTAAACATAAAAAGAACATTAATATATTATTGAAAAATGAAAAGAAAAAAATATGAGAAATAGAAAAATATGGGTGGGTTATTCGTAAAGAAAGAGAAAAAAGAAATAAAAAAATAAAATTACGAATGATCTGAGCCCTTTAAAATTATAAAAATATGAATTAAAAATTTAAATAATTATTTAAACATAAAAGGACATGTAATATATTATTGAAAAATAAAAAGAAAAAAATATGGAAAATAGAAAAATATGGGTGAGTTATTAGTAAAGAAAGAGAAGAAAAGAATAAGGAAACATCACTAATAGAGAAAGAGAAAGGAGAAAAAACGAAAAAGAGAAAAGGAGGGGAAAAAAAAACGAAAAAAAAGGAGAAAAAACTGTAAAAAAGAAAAAGAAAAATATGGGAGCAAGAGGATTCGAACCCGGTCGATGGAGAGTGAATAATAGTAGACCAAACCTTAAACCAATTGGACTACAAATACATGTTAATAGTTCAACTATAATACTACTAATATTTTTCAAAATCCCAGTGGGGCCCATGGACCCCACTGCCCCCCCTGGCTTCGCCACTGTTTGTAGCCCTTAATTGATGGTTAATGATTTTAAATTAAATCAATTAATCCATATTTGACAGTTTTTTAGTTTCCAAAAACGTGAAGAAGAGGAAAGTTTTCTTTCTTTTTTTTTATAAAAAAAAATTACTTATTAACGGTTAGTTAATTGAATAAATTTATGACCTCCAAATTAATATAATTTACAAAATTGCCATTCAGATTCCCTCTTTATATATATATAGATTAACACTTCACAAATCGTTTATGGGATTCATTAAATTTACAAATTATAATAATTAAAATTATACAATATTCTCTTGACATCTAAAAAAATCTTAAATGAATTTAAAATTTAAAATTAGGCTCTAAAACTTGTTAAAACAATTAAAATTATATCTGATAAATGATGATGATTGGAATTTTTTTTGAAATTCGGAAAAAAAAATTATTATGGAAATTTCCTTTATACATGTTCAGCGGCAATGTTGTAGCATTATTATATTTATTTTTTAATAAATTACTTGTACATGTTCATCCGCAATGTTGGACCAAAATTGTATTTTAAAGATTTTTTTAATGAATTAGAAGTTGCATGGTATTTGGGCGGTAGAATAAAAAGTTGCATGGAATTTGGGCAGGAAAATGCATAGCCAACTATTTTGTTTTAATATAATATATAGATGCTATTGTGTGGCCGGCCACATTGTGTCCGAATATTATTATTGTTCTTAATTAATGGTAGAATTTATTTCTTTTTTAAATTAGACGATTCAGCCCTTACTTTATTATTCAATAAATGAAAAATTGTGCACTTAGTCTATAAACGCTCAAGTTTGAATCCCAATAAAAATCATTTTTATGTTTCCGTTAGACGTATCTCTTTCTCATGCTAAAATCAAACTACTAAAGCATACAAATGCAGTATAATAAAACTTCTAGAAATGAGCTTGATCATGCACACATATATCATCTTCGGAATCATACTACATTCATCCACAATCTTTAGACCTCAATTTTTTAAGCTAGTTTTCGGACTTTGTAACAATGAGTTTTATAATGACTTTTGGAGTATAATTTTTTCCATAAGGTACTATTATACTCATTATACTCGCGGTACCCTATAGAAAAAACGATATTCTAAAAATTCACTTAAAACTCATTGTTACAAAATCTCAAAATCAATGCGAAAAAAACTGGGATCAAAAGATCGTAAACGGATGGAGTAATTAATTTCAGCTAAATCTCAAGTAACATATCAACATTACAACAATATAACACTTAAAAAACCTACTCTCATCGAATTCCCAACTGGCTCTGAACCTCAAGAATGGTCTTAGCCGAGTTCCTGAGCTGCTCAACCTCTTCATCAGTAAGATGCACATTAGTAACGCCCAAGACGCCGCTCCGACCAAGCTGAGCTGGCAGGCTGAGGAAGACCTCTCCACCTTTAATGCCATAGAAGCCCTTTGCAAGAATCGAGACTGGGTGAATCCTTCTCTGGTCCCTCAACAAGGAGCGAGCCAAACTAGCAACTGAATAGCCGATAGCCCAGGAAGTGTATCCTTTCAAGCTTATGACTTCGTACGCGCCTTGCACGACCTGTTTGTGTATGTTTACGAGCGTTTCCTTCTTGTACGCAATTTGTTGTCTCTCGAGAAAGCTGAGAAGCGGTACGCCTCCGACGCTGATGCTTGACCATAGTGCAACTGAACTATCTCCATGCTCTCCAACAATGTAGGCCTGTTATTCACGTTATATAACTGTAAAAATTAATAGTACTAGAAGCAGAGAAGCATTTCTGAAAAATTTAGCTTGTTTGTCGACGAAAGGCGCAGTCTAGTGGTAAGACAGCTTCCTCTCCAACCACGAGGACATGGATACGAGTCATTTTGAGTGTGTGTGTTTGTATGTATTGTACTAAAAAAAACTTTGATCGTTTAGTGCGTTTTCCAACTCAATTTGCGAAGAAAATAAGATTTTGTTTTTTTTTTTTGGAATCATCTTATCGGTTGACAAATGCTCTCATGCATGCAACTAATTCGACCAAATATTATAACTAATGATAGAAAAAATTAAGAAGTTTAGTGTTACATCACAAGATTATGATTTAAATCATTAGATACGATTTTTTTTGTAGTTGGTTTTCCCCATCTTTGCTCTAACAAATAAATCAATTTAATGTAAATCAAACGACAAATAATTTTGAAAAAGAGGTGGCCTAAAAATATTACTCACATGTACATTTCATCAGCGTAATTTTATCATTTTTTTATTATTATATATACATATTTAATAAACCATGCCAAGTAAAACTACACAGTATTTGAAACATATCAAAAGACAATATTACACGATTAGTGTGAAAATGCGTTATTAAAAGCATACATTGCTCCCAGAAAGAAAAGGCACGTAGATATTGCAACATCAGAGAAAAGAAAATAAATAAATAGTCTAACCTGCACATCCTGCGCATTGACATCAAGGTGATCGGCGATCAAGAACCGAAATCTGGAGGAGTCTAAATTCGTACCCGACCCGAATACCCGGTTGGCCGGGAACCCGGACAGCTTCCACGCCACGTAGGTCAGCACGTCGACCGGGTTCGAAACCACCAGAATTATGCAATCGGGGGAGTACTTGGCTAGCGGCGGCACGATATGGCGGAAGAGATCCACGTTCCGCTGCAGGAGATTCAGCCTGCTCTCCCCGGGATTCTGCCTGGCGCCGGCGGTGACGATGCACAGATCGGATTGGGCGGTGGCTACGTAGTCGAGCGAGGGGTTGATCTTGACCCGGGGGAGGAAGGCGGCGGCGTGCTGGAGGTCGAGCACCTCACCGCGGAGCTTGTCTTCCTTGGCGTCGACGAGGGTCAGCTCGTCGACGAGATCCTGCGTGAGGATGGTCTGAGCGATGGCCATCCCGACGTTGCCGACGCCGACGACGGTGATCTTGGTGTGGCGTTTGGTGGAGGAAGGTGGGGCGCGGCCGCCGTCGATGGGGGTGAAGAAGGTCTTGGAGAGGTCGAGGCCGTCGGGGCCGAGGGAGGAGGAGGATTTGCTATTATGCATTGCGAGTTAAGTGGATCTGTTCTGTGCGCGTGTGATTGTGAATTGTGATAGGAACAAGGAGGTTTTAGAGCTTATATAGGGCATGGTGATGAATTTTCCATCCCATGATTCAATGTAAACATGCGCTATTTTAGTGAAACTAGTTTGTAGCGCGTGAATTGCTCCTGGAATCCGCAATAGAATATATTATATATTGATATTGATGAATAGTATTCCCTCAAATATAGAGGGGCAATTATTTCTTTTACTAGTAATACACCCGTGCGATGCACGGGGTAAAATGAATTGTATTTTTATAATTTATTATGTATGATTTTGTTTTCATTATTTGAGTGTACGAAAATTAAATATTTTTGAAGTAATTAAAAAAAGAGATCAAATTAAATATTTATGCACCTCCAATTGAGTCTTGTTTATAGTTAGATTGAAAAACTTTTCATTTGGAACTTATAAACTCTTGGATCTCTCAAAATCGGAAGTCGTATCGATGACTTATGATTTTCAGTTGCTTTATTGTATGGCGTGCCATTTTTTTGAAAATTATAGGACCGTCATAAACTCATTTAATTTCATTATTTGGTTTCAAATTCTTATTTTCTCCTGTCCATTTTCAAGTATACAAAGAGCTTAAAAGTCCAAAAGGTACGCCGGAAGAAGTTGGATGACCATGGTAGGACATGAAATTGGCAAACATAGGTGAGGCAACCACAGGCCCGATCACCACCGACAACCACTGCTGATATCTGCCTATTTCCTAAATTTCTCTATTTTCAATTTCATGTCCATGCATGCTTCACTTATTGTTCTATGACTTTTCCATTTTTTTTGCTTGATAAACCGTGGCAAAATTATAAGCTTCTTCATTTTAATTTTCATCCTAATTTTGAAATTGATCACGGATCTATAGTCAGTCATTTCTACGAAATGGACATTTTTTCTTCCGTATACATTATGTTCGCCGGCACGAAGTTGTCGAAATCATCACTACCACCGCGATCATTGCCGCCTATCCCTCACCGCCCGCTTCACATGTTGCCATATGCTTCCACTCACTTTAGAAATCTTGTTCAAGGCCTTGTGTTCTACCTTTAAATTCAACAAATTTTCTCCTACATTCATTTTTCATGATACCTGAATGTATTTCAAATTAAATTTGCATAAAAGCTGAGATGTCTGAATATTACAATAACATTCATACAATGTCAGTATATTATATAGCATGTGCTAAAATACCGTGTTAATCAAAGTTGTAATTTTCTTCGGTTTTAAGAAATCATGTCCGAATACCATTACAAAAATAAAATCAATTGTCTTGCATTTGCATGCATGTCTTATCTCTCAGTATGGCACCTTTAAAAAAAATATTTCAGATAATTTTTCCTTGTACGTTGAGTCCATGAAAAGATCCAAAATTTTATAAAAGGTGCCTATAATTATTAGGAATGATAGTCTTTGATATATGAAAATTGATAAATTATTGATATTACATAGTTTTGTTATATTACGCACACGTTTATCTGATGCATGTTCGAATATCGAATAGGTTTAACCAAACAATTATTTTAATAAATTATATATATAAAAAAAAGTGTTGGATTTTAAGTTTAGATTTATCTACCTTTTAATTTTAGTAAATATTAAATTTTAACATTCAATTGCTAAGTGATTGACTAATATGAATAAGTTATTGCATTAGGCGTAATTTTTTTAATATACAATTATGACATACCATTTATATATATTATTGTTAGAAGTGAAGAAAATGAATAATAGAAATTGCTAAAAAATGATATCCATAGCTGTTATAATTATATAAATTATTTTGATTTTTAGAATTTCAAGAAAGAACAAAAAAGTATGTTTAATAAATTTTTAGTCTAAGAAAGTATTTAGTTAATTTTGTACTTCCCATAGAAATTTACAATTTATCTCCACCAATGCCTTATGCAATTGTATTTATATTGCCCTTATATATACTCCATATTAAACAATATAAATAAGTTAAAATTTAATTAGTCTTTAATTTGAGTGATAATATTATTATCAAATGTGTTATTCATAATATATATATATACATGTATAAGAAAAGGCATAATTATAGGAAAATTAATAGTTAAAAGTAAATTAAATTTATCTTACTTTGTTGGTGGTCCATGATTATTACAGTGAAACATTTATTGTTGAAATTACATAGCGAAGTCATTGTTGTGGTCAACCTTACTTTTCAACTATCTATTGAAATTTGTGAGAGTTTTTCCGTGCTCATACATTTTTCATGTTCCATTGTGAAGTTACAAAATTAGCGAAAAACATATGAAGTTCGTAATGTCCAAAACATGAATTTATAGGTAAATTACAATATAAATTTTGAAAGATAATATAAAATTAATAATTTTGTAACGTTCCTCTTAATTGACTGAATTAATTCTGAATTTAATAGTTATTAAAGTAAGAGGAAATACCTCAACCTACCTAATATCATATAAGTAATACAAATTTTATACCCAACATAACAAAATACAATTTCTACCCAATTTTTACATAATCTCCCAAAAATACCCCCATCCATTTCTCTCTCCTATTTGATTTAGTTGAACAACTCTCTCTCTCTCTCTCTTATCTCCCCACTCTCTCTCTTTCTCGGCACTCTCCCCTGCAACTTCTGCATCATCTTCTTCTCCATCTCTATTTTCTCTCTCATTCTCACCATTTTTCTCTCAACCTTCCTCTTCTTCTTTTTCCAACCGATGTGGGTCAATTTTTGCTGCAAGTGGCTGATCGCTCTCACTTTTGAGGGTGAGAGGATGCAATGATAATCGATGTGTATAATCGAGTCGAATCCACAGGAAATGCAATGACGGATGAGATTCAAGTAGTAATCTAGTTACCTAACTACTATCCAAGCTACCGAATAACATGATTTTGAATTTTTCCTTTCAATGATCAAATAAACTAAATAACAATGAAAAGTAAGCAACTAGATAACAACAACTAATAACAAGCGATTAAAAATCAATAGGAAAGAGTTTGGTTCCAAATATAATCCGATAATCACTAGAAGCCTAGATTTAAAGATTTGCATGGATTAGCCATTTTAATCTAATTCATATGGGAGTTCTATATATAGTAAACATCAATTCTTCTCTCGAAGCAATCAATATTAGTGGATTAACCTATGACATCTATCTCCGCTAGGTCTCAAGATGCATAAATTAACTCCAAATAGCTCAATTAATTATCTAGAAGCTCCTACTAGCAAGAATTACTAATATGGTGTGATTTGATGCCAAGTGTTATGAATTAAAGCCTCCTAAGCATTTAACCAAACACATTGTATGCACTCAATGATGGTCAATCAATCATGCAATGTAAACAAGTCCCAAACCACAAGACATATGAATTAGAAGGTAATTCCAACAACAAAATCTAAAAAACCTAGTTTTCTAGATCATATCTTCATATATTGGAACCAAAGGGAAATTTAGCTAGACATAATTGAAGAAATTAAACCATGAAAAATAGATGAAATCATAAGGAAAAGAAAGAGAATTGAATAAGGAAGAAGAATCTATGCTTGAATTTAAATTCCAACAAGTGTAGCTCAAGCAATCATGAAAATACTAAAGAGGAAAGTATAAAATCTAATTATGGTTCTTGGGGTGTTAAAGTATGAAAAGATACATGAAAAAGGGAAGAATTTGGGGTTAAATATATTGAAAATCGTGTTTGGGTCAAATTTGGTCGAACCGGGACGAAACGGGACGAACCGGGAGGGTTTCTCGCGCGGCCGGCGGCTTAGGCTGGACCACCGGCGGCCTGGTGGGTCGCCGTCCTCTCTGCAGCCACCGGCGGTCCAGGGCTGGTGACCGGCGGCCCAATGGTCGGCGGTCCTCCGTGCAGTGACCGGTCCACTGCTTTCTTCATCTTGCGCGACGTTGCCGTTTTCGCTCGTTCTCTCTCGTCCGAACTCCGATTCTCGATCTGCTTTTTTCTATGGACTCCTAACAAACTCCTCTTCGACATGAAGTAATTTAATTGGCCAAATAAGTCTTCATTATTCCTGCAAAAAGCATAAGAAGACTCGAGAGAACGAGGAAAACATAAATGCGATAAAACTAGTGAAACCCTAATTATATAACTTGAAATTCCACACTTTTAGCCCTAGGTTTCACTCAAATTAAGCCCAACATGCACACAAAATACGTGGTAATTAGTGGCGCAGGAGGCGGCGATTCTAAGAAGAGAAGGGGGAACGGGAAATTTGGGGGTGAAGATGGCGGCAGAGAACCAGAATGATTCCACATGTATGCTCCCTCCTTCCTCAAGCTCGACGTGAAGGCTCGTGGCTGCAATAATGCTTCTCTCACCTACTTCTTCCTCTTCTTTTTCATTTTTTTTTCCTTTTTGAAGTTGGAGTTGGAGTTTGTTGGGGAGTTGGAGGTTAGTTACTGTAATTCTTTTGTTAGACAATGCATAGTGGAGGAGGGAACAGAGGTTGTAGGAGTGGTGGGGATGCTGTTGCTAGATAATTAGGGTTGTCTCTTGTAACTTATTTTTTTTCTCATTTTTTTTGTAAGTTTTGATCAAACCAAAATAATTTATTTGAGTAAAAAATGGTGATTTTCTTGAGGTTTGAATGGATATGTTTAGTTAGAATATTTGTTACTCTCGGTTCGTTTTTTATTTTATTTTATTATTTTTTATTTTGTTGTTGTGTTGCGAATTTAGAATATAAAATAATTGGCAAGAAATCACCTTCTTTTTTATCTTCTGCGGGCAAGTAACTAACCATTTCTTACCATCTGTAGGTAAGAAATGGTATAATTTTTTGCCCCATCTTTTCCACCGTTAATGGTAGTTATATTACTTCATTTCTTGCCTTATCAAGGCAAGAATTTAACCATTTCTTGCCATCAATAAGTAAAAGTTTCACTATTTCAGGAAGGGAAAGATGGTGAGGGCATAGATAATCATTAGTTGTAGATATTCATTGTTTCTCCTTTGGCCTTTGCTTTTTTCTTATTTATTCGATTGTGTTTGTTTATTGCTTTTTCTTGGTTTTATTATTTGGAGTTTGATTGTTTTGGATTTTTAACTTTTCTTTTCCTTTTTCTTCTTGGAATATAATTATTGGTGATTATTGGTGTCTTTGAATATAATTATTGGTGATTTATGGAATTTATTACGGTATTTAAATTCTGTTGATGATGATGATGGTTTTTAAAATGTTGTTGATGTTGTTTTTTGCAAATGTAATGTGACTTTTAAACAATTTTTCAATTAATCAAATAAACCGCCCCAGTTATTGCTTTATGCGGGCAAGTAACTAACGATTTATTACCATTAGTAGGTAAGAAATGGTGTAGTTTCTTGCCTCGTCTTTTCCGTAGTTAATGGTAGTTACATTACTTCATTACTTGCCTTATCAAGACAAGAAGTTAACAATTTCTTGCCATCAGTAAGTAAGAGCTACACCATTAGGAAGTAAGAGCTACACCATTATCAAGACAAGAGTTTCACCATTTTTACCATTAGGAAGTAAGAGCTACAAAATATGAACTATTCTAGTTTTTTGTCATTCTTGCCTTATCTTGTGTATATGTTTAGTTAGGATATTTGTTACTCTTGGTAAGTTTTTTTGTTTTATTTTATTATATTTTGTTTATTTGTTGTGTTGCGAAATTAGAATGTAAAATGATTGACAAGAAATCACCTATTTCTTGCCTTCTACGGGCAAGTAACTAATGAGTTATTACCATCAATAGGTAAGAAATTGTGTAATTTTTTATCCCATATTTTCCGCAGGCAATGGTAGTTACATTACCCCATTGTTTGCCTTATCAATACAAATAGTTAATATTTTCTTGTCATCAGTAAGTAAGAGTTTCAATATTTTTTTCATATCTTATCAAGGCAATAAGTTAACATTTTCTTGCAATCAGTTAGTACGAGTTTTCCCATTTTTGTCATCGGTAAGTAAGACTTACGAAATAACTTGGCAATGCATTATTGACATATTGTCAATTATCTTATCATGAATGACAAGATTTCATCGTATCTTACCAAATTTGATACGAATTTGAAATCTTACTTATAATTCGTAATAATTTGTGAAGATCATAGATTCACTTAATTCGAGCCAACTTACAGTATTTAAAAAAAAAAGCTCAAAATGAAAAAAAGATAAAAGGGAAAAGAAACTGAAAAAAAGAAAAGAAAAAATAATACATAATAATAAAAATAAATAAAAAAACAAATAAAAAATAAGAAAGAATAAATAAATAAATAAGAAAGAATAGTGTGTGTGTGTGAGAGAGAAGTGAGAGAAAGGGGGAGGGGGAAAGAGATCCACGTGTGTGTTTCTTGTCAGGTGAGAGACAAGGAGGGGGGAGGGTGTTATGTGAGGTGGAGGAAAGAGAAAAGAAGTGGGAAGAGAGAGTAATAAAAGTAGGGGTAAAGTTGGGAGAAATTTGAAAATATGGGTAGTATTTATATTTTGTTATAGTTATGTTATATATTGTATTTTATATGTGAGAATAGGTATATTATTTATTGTCTCGTAAAGTAATTGCTAAATTAATACCGAAAATATAAGTAAAAAGCATGATTAGGGCACAAATTTATATCTAATTTGCTAAATATTTGCACTTGTAGTTTTATGTTGTCCTTATCCTTAATTAATACTCCCTCCATTTCGCTTAACTTGACTCATTTGAATAGTGACTTTTCTGGCACGCTTTTCCACGCTTCTTGATGATGGGTTTTAAAATGAATTTTTGAAGAATTATTTTTTTTACGGGATACTACGACTGTCGTAGTATCCCGTAAAAAAAATAATTCTTCGAAAATCCATTTTAAAACTCATCATCAAGAAGCGTGGAAAACCGTGCCAGCACAAGCCAAAAAGTTTTGAGCCAAGTTAAGTGAAATGGAGGGAGTAGTGTATAACCAAAGTATAATATTTATATTAAAAAGAAAGAGTGAAAAAAAATGCCTATAAAACTGCGAGTATATAAGTGTGTATAAAATTATATGTACACTACTGCTATATATTATTTATCATATTTTTATTGACACATAAATGTATATAATCGGACGTAATTAATAAACTAAAAGATTATATAGAATAATATTATATATTATTTACATAATTAGCAATTGACATAAATGTATATAAATGCATAAATTTAATGAACTGAACTTTCTATATGTAGGCTTCTGTAGTAATTAATGTTAGCAATTAATGAACTGACTTACCATAAATTGACTTCCGTAGCTACTATTAGTTTTTTTTTTTTTTTTTTGAAAGGACTATTAGTTAGTATATAGATAATTCAATTTGATATATACTCCTAAATGACCACATTTTCTATTTGAGCCATCTCACCCTAAATGACTCATTTCCATATAAGGAAATAATTAGTCACATAAGAGTACACTTAGTAAATCGGTTATTACACTTAACATTCTCTAATTAAATCTCATCATCCACTATCCTTTCAACACGCATCTCAATATAATAAAAGTTTAAATTATCATAACTTGGTCGTTTATTCTCCGTTTTTTATGATTTTTATACCAAATTAAAAGTCTTGATACCATCATTCATTTAAGATCATGCATCTATAATGTTATAGTTTTAAAATATGTCTAAATACCAAAATCACACTCTCTTCTTAAACATAATACACTTTATACCTTAAACACTTCCTCCTTAAAACTCGTGCCGAAAAGAAAATGGTCATTTAGGTGAGACGGACGGAGTAATTATTAAATATTTATATTTTGGATATTTAATTGTTATTTCCTATAAATTAAAATACAATTGTGAAAAATTGAATAGTTAGCAATTAAATTATAAATTTATCCACATTTTTTTCATAATTCATTATCATAATTCTATAATTTATAATTAATGTGCTCACTGGTGATGTGGCAGTGCCACGTCTGTAATTTTTCCTTTTAGGGTTTAGTTTTTTATGTTAGGGTTTAGTTTTTTATAGTAGAGTTTAATTATTTTTAGTAGGATTTTTATTAATTTCCTTATACTATATTCTAATGTCACGTCATCCGTGGACACATTAAGCATAGCCACGGTGGGCATTGGAGCATTACTCATATATTTTATTGGAAAAAAATTACAAGACAACGTGAATCTGGTCGAATTTCAGACTAAATTAGAGTAAAATATGAGGAGGCAGTGATAAAAATGGAAATGACTCGATACTTTCTTCTAGGACCATCGCCGGCCCTAAAAACCTATTCAAGTGAGGTGAGAGATTAAGCGAAAGAGAAAGGAGATAGAGAGAATTCAACCCACCATGAATCTGGGAGCACTTGTGTCAAATTCTTCATTCAAATCCCTTGGTCATGGCTCGTTTCTTTACGCCTGCCACCAAATTAGATCCGTATACAATGGCTCTAGATTGCCTCGAACTCGAGTCTTATATACTGTGCTGCGATCGCCTCATGTTCATAAAAAGTCGAGAGAACAGTTTGAAATGAGAATCAATAAACAATATTTGGTCTTGAAGTTAGAAGCGCATGAACTGCGCAAGAAGTACTTTTGGTTGAAACGCCACCGCCTTGTTTGATCGACTGCCCTGCAACTGTTCGACGGCGGAATTGCTTCAGTCCTGAAGAGTCGTTTGCCGTTCGGTGTGGTTTCTCGATTTTAGAAGTTTATCTTTATTCTGCTTGTTTAATAAGTCATATTGTACAAGAATCTATTGATTTTGAATTAGGTTTATGCGTGAGCTATTTTACAATATGCTTTGTAATGCTATTTGACAGCCACTTTAATTTGATTTTATTTCATTTGGAGATTATCGAGTTTTGCATATTTTGGATTTTAGCTCTTGAGTTTATTCAGATCTGCTGACCTTTTATGAATTTTTAATTAATTGCTACATATTCAGTCAGGATATATATGAACTCTCTCCATTCCAGATTTGTTCATTGGTGTGAACATATGATTCTTTTGTTTTTGGACGTATTTTATGTGAATTTTGATGTTCAATTAGTTGCTAGCTATGAATTTTCAGCATATCTTTATGTTTGATTCAAGGTGTTACTTAACTTCGTAATCGACATATTTTTTATGTTTGATCATTTTGAAGGTTCTTTCTTTAAAGTAAGGTTGCATTTTCATTTGATCATTGTTCCAGATGGCCTCTGTACCTCTGGTCATGTGCACTGTTCTCAGTTTTGTTCCTCTTGCTCCATGATATCAGTAGAAATTATCTCATAGTATTTTTTAGATGGCCGGAGACTTAGAACTTGTACTATTAGATTGTTGCCAACTCTATTTCCCTTAGATTGTGAAATTGTTAACATCAAGCAGATAAGTTCAAACTTAATCGAGGTGTGTATTTCAGATTAGATATTGAAGAAGATAAATAACCAATTTGAAAATGCATGTGAGTAATAGACAGGACCTCAAGTCATGCTATTCGTAATTCAGTTTACTAAATGGTTCTGAAGATACGCGGTTATGATTAGCTTGCCTTGGAAGATGCTAAGATGCTGTTATAGTTTTTACATGCTCTTGCGATTTAAATCAATGTTTAAAATATTCCCCCACTACAAAGAGATCCCAATAACGAATTTGTTAGAAATATGTGAAAAGTTGTCTGTTGGTAACTGCTTTAACCATTGCATGTTTTCTATCTTAAAATACACGCTAGCTGCCACTGTGTTTGTGAAGTTAATGATACTGACAGATCAAGTGCTTCGGTGAGGCATGCACCGGAAGAAGCATCAGTGAAGTTGACTGGTTACGAACATAATGGTGTAACCTGTATCGGCATGAAAACTGACATACCGGTAATAATCATCTTTGCTCATCTGTAAGAAATTCAATTTTATGTAGCATGTGAGATAATAGCAGTAGTGGCTGCATTACATCTCTTCTTGTTATCTGTCCTGGCCTTTTCTATTTTACCTCCTCAAATGCTGCTCTAGAACACATCTGAATCTTCATTTTTCATTTTGGAAAACTACAAATTAATTTATGGTTCATAAAAAGGCTACTTAGCAAGTCGACAGATCAAATACTTTCTAAAACAAACCTTGTCTTTGTGATCTGTTTATATGGTTAAGCAAATAAGAGACATGAACTTTGTTATTTGGTGAGAGCACCATGTCTTTAGTAATTTAGATCTGATGTGAAATTGGGATATCTAGAGTGGCTGTTATTCTGTAAGGCCTTTACAGATTATGTCTTAGTAATTTACGATTCATGACAATCCCAAAAACTTCCTACCCTATACAAACCTACAACTTGAGCTCACCTTTTACGACTAGAGGTTTGAGGCCATTTAAATTGATAATTTGCACTTACATGTCCAGTCATGCTGCATGTGGAAAGATGGTGATTCAAACGCAGTTTACTTTACTTCTGCATTTTGCATATAATGGCAGTAGTTCCTGGTTGAACTTGTCTGGTAAATACATATGCTAAATGGTTCATGTAAACTGTAATTCTCATGCTTGAAAATTTGCTTTATGTTATAAGTTTGTGTCAGAATATATTCAATGGGGATTGAAGGTAATCTAGAGGAAGTTAAGTCAGATTATGTGCATTCCCCTGCTATGGTAATCATGTATTTCTTCAACCATGCTGAGTACCTCAACACGTTAATGCCTGGTGTTAAGATTCTTGCTTGTACTACAGAAAGCAAATACATGGTAAAACTGCTGATGTCTGATTGGTTACTGAACATGTCTGTTTTCTTATTTTATTAATTATGGATGAATTCGAATCTACAGAAGTCGTAAACTGTTCAGAAACACTTAATGGGTAGTAAAACTAGTGGTTTCTGTTCTGCATTCTTAGGGAAGTCCAGCATTTTAGAACCTAGAATCGACTAGCATTTTAGAACCTAGAATCGACTTTAGGCACACTCCAAACACATTATTATGTTTTACCTCTTTACTGCAATTACTGGATGAAAATCTGTACCAGGTGATTCTGGACCCAGATTTTTTCTGGTTGGGAGGTGGCGAGATTGATCTTAAATTAGGAATCAAGACTTGTGAATTCTGTAATTATGTGAAGCCATTCATTATTAACTGACTAATTGATTCATCATAAACCCGGTGAATGAATCTTATAAGGTGATTACGTGTACCAGTGCTGTTTTGCGTATATTCCTCTATGATTCTGAGGCGAAGTTTTTTTAGTTTCATTACTGTTCTGTTGGACTCATGACCAAATTTTTGTGAAAAAAATTATGTCTTGACGTAGAGTTGGTCGTAAAAGAAAGAAGCAAAGCAGAATTTCAGCTTTCGGTGTAAGGTTAGAACTCATGTTCCCCTTTTAGGTTTTAGCTGCAAATGCTAATTTCATAGAACGATTTTTATATCATTTAATCAAAATTTCATGCAATTCATTTTTTGAGTTTGAAATTTCAGGCATTTATCTCCCTTGTTTATGAATATTGTCATGTTCTTGATTTTGTTGGGTCACTCAAGAATATGGATGGCATGACATCCCTTGTTTCTCCTCAGGCGTTCGGTTTTTATTGTTGCATTTCTATTTAGACTAGTATTGTACTTGACACGTTTTCTAAATATATGTAAATATAAAATAATAAGAACGTGTCAAGTAGAATGAGACAAAGTAGTACAATAATTTTACATATATTTTATGTTTGTATCAACAAAATTTATTAATTAAGCCATCCAGAGGTAGTATTGATAAACAATAGTTTATTAATTTAATTAGGGTATACCATTATTTTTTTTAGCATATTTTCATCTTTAACTAATAAAATTGAAATTAAATGTTAAAGAATAAATAATAAACCCTAATTTGATATGTAAAACCTAATCAATTGATGTAAAGTTAGATTCAATCATATTATTGAGAAATTAAAGGAAAAAAAAGGAATGAAAATTTAGAAAAAATAATTTTAGCACACGATTGGTACATTATTATAATAGGGATAACAAATCCTAAGTGCACCAAAAGACGCATTTTCAAGCACAAAACTCCTCAACTCAAATCATTCTCAACAAAGATAGATCTTCACTCACTAGTTGAGAGCCAGAAGCCCGTTCGTTATAAATCCAACTAAGAAACTTATTACCGGCCAAGTTAGTTGTAAAGCTAACCCATTGTGAATGCGGTTTGCTTTTAGGGCTATCGGCTCTCTTTCATATACTTCCCCCATCCCATTCTATTTGGCTTATCGATATTTAAAATGGGTGGTATAAATAGGCCAAATGGAGTGGGACAAATGTAGTACTTCTTCCGTCTCACTCCATTTGAGTCATTTCATTATTATAATAAACTCGTATTCATTAAAGCAAATGAAGTGGAACAGATGTAATACTTCTTCCATCACACTCCACTTGAACCATTTCATTATTATAATAAACTCGTATTTATTAAAGTGGTCTCAAGTAGAGTGAGACATAGTGAGTATGTTGTTTGCACAATCTATAAATAAATAAAATACAAGTAACTTATATAAGTGAGAATGGGTCATCGTTTTGAGGCATATGGTGACGCTATAATGCGTCATCCTTTCGAGGGTGGTCCCTTTTATGTGGTGAGACGCGATCGCGGCCATTACTCTAAAGTTGCACCCATTGCTTTCTTCCATAGACTCGATTATGTGGTCCCTCTTGATTTAGGACTTTAGTAAGTAGTTATTCATTTATCAATGTTCTATGTAATAGTATTAATTATTGTTGGATTAGAAGAAATTGAATTGTTTATCCGTTTGCCAAACCCTTCACTTTTTCTATGGTACGTACTACTACAATTCAGTTCAATCAAATTAATACCTTTCTTTACCCCCTCTCTCTCTCATCTCAATAATATGTTTATGTTTATGTTTGTGTGTGTGCGCGCGTGTGAAGGATTGATTCAAAAGGGAAGTCATGCAGCTAACAAGTCATTCCATTTGTGTGACATGGCTTAAATATAAATGGAGCTTTGCTTGGGTGCGTGCATGAATTGGCCTAGTGGTAGTGTGGTTAATGTGTGAGGTCAAATGTCTCTAGTTTGACTCTTTTGTAGCGCGACTTTAAATTTTTTGTTAAATAAAATAAAATAAAAACAGCTTTTGTTCCATGACAATCATATTTATCTATTTGTACATATTATCTTTTTTTTATTTTTATTATCAATTAAATCTATTTTAATATTATCAATGGAACCTCGTGCTTGTAAACTACAAAAACTCCTCCTTTTTTTTTCATACTTTTCTTTGTAGATTAAGTAATAATATCCGGTGAAGGAAATATATAGTAGCAATATGCCTCTCCTATATTTTCCGACTCTTCTCATTTAACACTTCAACAATTTTGTTTAACCAACAGATGAGCACAAGACTGTTTAAGCAGGTAAACACATATTGTTTCAAGTATCAAAATAGCCACCAGAAGAAGCAATGTCAAGCACAAACCTCAACTCAAAGCATTCTCAACGAAGAGAGATCTTCACTCAATAGTTGAGAGCCAAAGCCGGTCCAAAACCTCAGCTGAGAGTCTGAGGGATGGTCGAGATGGGATGTGCTCATGATTCATCACGATACTCGCCTTGCCAAAACTGTTAACACCTGCCATTCCACTAGTCAACCGGTTCAATGCATAATGTGTACCGACAGTGGTAGACGTAGTCTCCTCATTTCTCGAGAGGCAAAAGGTACAGAGATTCATATTTAAGCCCCTATGAATACTAATTTACAAAGAAAATAGGCTCTAACTCAAACATCAAAATCAAACTAACTGATCCTACTGTAAGCACTAACTAAAGCTACTCTCTCTTACACATCTTCAAACAAACCATTTCACTCTATTTAGTGAGAATGTGAGAAGGCCAAGAGTCGGAAGATGAAGGGTAGCGAGGGCGCGGTTTGCTCACACCAGATGCAACCTTAGGTGCATCCATATCCACAAAGGACTCATGATGTAATGGAACAACAAAAACAGGTCCTGCAATAGGGGCCGTCTCTGGTAATTGCGTTGTCGACTGAGAAACTTGTGCCCTCTCGTCTATCTCTCTCTGCAGCTCCTTCACTTGAGAATCTAGAGTTGACGTTTCCTCCAATAGCTCATTCTTCTCACTTGTAATCTGACACCATGTTTTACACACGAACAACTTCAGACAGCAGAATTCTAACCAAATTCTAAAAATTCAAAATACTAAAACTTGTAAAACATGCATAGAGGCCTTGCCATTGTTCTTACTCATTGCAAGCATGTTATGACTGGTAATCGGTAAACATAAAAGATGGAATAAAATGAGCAAAAGGGACTGAATTTCAAAGTTGCATAAAGGATCTCTTACATAATTATATTCGGACAAAAGAGTAGCGTTCTCCTCTTTCAAGGCATCCATTTGAGTAGCCAATTCCCCGAGAAGTCGAATCGTCTCCTTCAGTATAGAAGCCTTGCCATTGTTCTGATCATCTACACCTGCACACATAATTATCAAGAAAACTGAAAATCGGGTTCCATACTAACTTAGAAATAGTAAAAACTGGGGAGCCAGACGTACCAAGTGTTTTGCCCAAATCAAAGAACAATTCGTTCATGCTGGCACGTTTCTGCTTCTCCCTCGCAGCTTTGTGAATTTTTCGCGGAGCTTTTCCAACATTCTTTTTGCTGAGAAATGGCAATGGCATTTGAAACACAAATTACATCATAGTAGTTTCGAAATCAGAAAGCAGCAGTTCATCTAAATCACACTAGTCAAAGATTGATATTTAAAATAAAATTAAAAAAAAAAAAAAGCACATTTCCATCATCTGAGTCCTACGGTAGCTATCATTTACACATTTTGAATCTCCATTTAAAGAAACCAGATTCAGATAGGCATTTCCCTAACACATTTTAAATCAATCTCCTTCCATGTTTCGTCCATCTCTCATCTCCCAATGTGTAAAAACACTTTAGCTTCAATGGCGGAATTATACCAATTATACAGATATAACTACACATTCTGTTCTAAAAAAAACAACTATATACATTCTGCCCAAATAGCGGAACTGTAATTTAATAACACCAGATAATTAGGGAAAAAAGAAATCCATCAAATTTTGGAGGCACTTGAACATGAATTTAGGGCAAATGAAAAGCAATCAAAATTAGGGATTTAAAAATCACAAAAATAGAATAAAAGAGAACAGAACAAAACAAACCTCGTTGGCATATGCACGCGATCATCAGCCGAATCCGTAGATTCAGAACCCATTATCTACCGGCGAAATCAGTATACACAAACCGAAAATAACAATAACTGCGCAAAATTCCCTTAAAATGAACAGAAGTATAAACACCACGCAATCCGAAATGCTGCAAAATGATAATCACATAAAATAAAACAAAAATTGAGGAGGAAGGAGGTGAGGGTTTGGACGCCATGCGTGGGCGTGTGGATGGCGTGCGCCTCGAGCAAGCGTCGCGCGAGGGCGTCACGGTGTCAAATGGAGGCCGAAATTACTAACTTGCCCTTGATTTTACTACGACGATCCCATACGGGATTCGATGCAGCGGTGAGGGCATATATGTCAGTTCATAGGTTTGCAATAAACTATTGGCTTGGTTCGAGTACTGAGACCACGTGTCAGTCTGGTCAAGCTCGTAAGGTCCTTTATTTTATTATTATTGTCATTAATTATTAATTATTTATTGTTCGGGTGTCTTCAGGTATACAAATGTTAGATGAGGGTCAAGACATGCCGAGAGTGGACCGTGTGGAGCCTGGGAAAGACATGGCGATGAAACAGCCAAGTGTGAGCCGTGGTGTGCTCACGTATGAAAAAGTCTTGGCGGGAGCTGCGTCAAGCAACGGACGTGGTGTGCCGGGAGAACTCGCTTGTGGTGAGCGAGTTGTTGCTGAAAATAGATCGAAGACAAGAGGGTTATCCCACATGACGAGGACGTCTTTGAGTTTTGGTGGGGGAGGTTTGTTAGACCCTTAAATCAGCGGATGCACCAGGTGCGCCTAGCCACGGGTGACTATATCCAATTTTGAGGCGGCCCATCGACCAATACTTTTTTGCCTAAATCAGCATCAAGTGTGCATAGCCACGAGCGATTCATATTCGATTTTGAGGTGGCCTATTGGCCAATATATTTTTAAAATTCTTTTAGTATGTAACGATAGCTATAATTGTCAAATGTTTGTAACAAAATGTATATTTTGAATTTAAACCACCTGAGAATATATTAGACACAAAATTGGTTTTGAGGTGGTTCATTAGCCAATAAATTTTTAGAATTCTTTTAGTATGTATCGATAGCTATAATTGTAAAATTTTTATAACAAAAGTGTATATTTTCAATTTAAGACACTTTTACAATAAATTAGAAATAAAATGAGAATCATTTTAACAAATTATCATAATACTACTATTTTAATAAATATACAATAAAATGATAGATAACAGCAATTGACAAATTTTTATAACGAAAAATATATTTTAAATTATTAAAGACAACATCAATTTTGAGGTAGCCCATTGGCCAATAAATTTTCTAAATTCTTTTAGTATGTATAGATAGTTTTAATTGTCGAATTTTTGTAACAATTTTTTTTTAATTTAAAATAATTGACAATAATTAGACACAAAAATGAGCTTCATGAGCAATTTTCAATTCGGATTGGCTAAACTTTTTTTTTTTTATTAAAATATTTTGGCCCTAATACTATATTGATTTTGAGGTGGCCCATTGGCCATGAAAAATTTCATAATGGAGATTTCCTTCAATGATTTGATTTTTTTTATTAATATGTATAAATAGAGTACAACTACTCGATAATGGAGTACACCGCATTAAACTATTTTTCTAATAAAATTTAACGTAACTTTGTAAAACATATTCTCTAACAAATTATCAGAATACTATTTTTCAGTTCGGGTTGATCAGGCTAGACTGATTTTTAGTAAAAAATATTTTTGCCCTAACATTATTTCGGTATTGAGGTGGTCTGTTGGCCAAGAAGTTTTTGATTTTTTTTTGGCTCCAATACTATTTCGATTTTGAGGTGGTCCGTTGGCAAAAAAAGGTTTTAAAATGCTCTTATGTATTGCAGCATTTGGCCCAAACTGAGATGAGAAGGATCTGCCGTCCGCGCTAGCCGCTGCCGAGGAGTTGGTGGACTTGAAGGCAGGTGACTCTTCCGAGCCCGAACATGGGGATGCAGGATGTACTAAAGATAAGGGAAGGTGGAACAGAGGCTTTTAACGACCCGGCGCTGGTGGTGCGGCGAGTCATGCTTTGTGAGTTGGGACAAGCTTTGCGGGTGCTTCATATGTGATGAAGACCACCAGATACGGGACTGTCCGAAGCAGAAGGCTAACGTGGGGAAAAGTTGAATGGATGTGGTCGCTGAATCAGTGGATGAGGAGGCTCGGGTCAACACGATACGGTATATTTCGGGTATGCAAATGTTAGATGAGGGTCAAGACATGCCGAGAGTGGACCGTGTGGAGCCTGGGAAAGACATGGTGATGAAACAGCCAAGTGTGAGCCGTGGTGTGCTCACGTATGAAAAAGTCTTGGCGGGAGCTGCGTCAAGCAACGGACGTGGTGTGCCGGGAGAACTCGCTTGTGGTGAGCGAGTTGTTGCTGAAAATGGATCGAAGACAAGAGGGTTATCCCACATGACGAGGACGTCTTCAAGTTTTGGTGGGGGAGGTTTGTTAGACCCTTAAATCAGCGGATGCACCAGGTGCGCCTAGCCACGGGTGACTATATCCAATTTTGAGGCGGCCCATCGACCAATACTTTTTTGCCTAAATCAGCATCAAGTGTGCATAGCCACGGGCGATTCATATTCGATTTTGAGGTGGCCTATTGGCCAATATATTTTTAAAATTCTTTTAGTATGTAACGATAGCTATAATTGTCAAATGTTTGTAACAAAATGTATATTTTGAATTTAAACCACCTGAGAATATATTAGACACAAAATTGGTTTTGAGGTGGTTCATTAGCCAATAAATTTTTAGAATTCTTTTAGTATGTATCGATAGCTATAATTGTAAAATTTTTGTAACAAAAGTGTATATTTTCAATTTAAGACACTTTACAATAAATTAGAAATAAAATGAGAATCATTTTAACAAATTATCATAATACTACTATTTTAATAAATATACAATAAAATAATACCCCGTCGAATTTCGACAGGATACGAACTAGTTATCATGAAAAAAAAATAACAACTACCAATTAAATTTCCAATATTTTCCCACATTTTTCCACCTTCTACTCTTTTTTTCCCTTCCTTTTCATTCTAATTGAAGGAAAATATTTTCACACCATGTGGGTGGGATATATTTTCCATTGAAGAAAGAGTAAAATTCTTCATCATAAATAAGGAGGTAGGAAATGTGGAAAATTTAAAGGGTAATTGTTCTCTTTTCTCTCCTTTTCCCGTGATAATTTTCCATCATAGAGAACACGCCCTTGATAGGGCCCTCCAGAGTTGACACCTTTAACGCGTATAGGACCCTAACGTATCGTTCGAAGCGTATCAAACCCCCAACGTATATTTAGTTGGGCACTTACCCGTCTGTCTATCCCTCCCTCTAACACTGTTACTATTTTTCATTTTTTGTTTTCTTTTATCCCTTAATCGAAAAACTCTATGAAATTTCATGGGTTAATTGCTACGACGATGCCTTTAATTACCTTACAGCTCGATTCGACGACGTTATCTCGGACGTCGTCAAAAATCACTAGATGGAAGACATGCAACAGTAAGTTGTGGTTGACGCGATGTCGATGGCGGTGTTCATAAATGTGTGGGTCGCCTCTTGCTGTGGAGCTTCGAAGACCATCATTGTAATGGGTTTGCATTTGATGTTTTCTCTCGCTTCTGCCCTACGTAAGATCGACTTTTTCTCTCGCTCTGACCGCCGCTGCTGCTGTCGTAGATTATTGTTGCAGTCAATCCATGAATTCTCGTGGAGTTTTTCGGTTATGGAATGTAGGTCCCAATAAATAGATATTGGTGTATGGGGGGGGGGATACACTAATTAGCCAACAGTTTTGACTTTTCAAAACAATTTGATCTTACTAAGTCGTCACTTCAGTTTATCAGAGCTGTTTAGTTTTTCCAGCTCAAACAGTGAACTGCTGAGCTTGCAAAACTAACCTGCGTGCGGAAGTTTGGTGGAAAGGTTGGCTAACAGTTTTTCAAAACAGTTTTAGAAAAGACTTCAGTTCATCAATAGTTTATGCAAGACAGGTTGCAGTGATGCAGGTTGTGAACATGTAAACTGTGTAAATAAAGATGGAAGAATAAATAGCAAGAGAAACACGAGGAGTTTTTATCGTGGTTCGGAGTAAACAGCTCCTACGTCCACGCCAGATCCCGTCGAATCTGTAATCCCTTAACTTGAGATTTTTCGCTCATTTTAACACTGGTGGAGGTTCCAGTCCAAATTCAAGTCTCTCTTTTAGACTGAATCTAGCACGAATCTTGAGTCGTGTCTCTTCTAACTTTACATACAAACTTACATACAATCTTACCAATGCTAAACAACTAGCACTGATAACCAAACTGGAAAGCTGTGAAAAGCTATCACCGTTTGGAATACAACTCTGTCAACTACACTGAATATCAACAGTGATGGTAGTGAGAGTGTGGAATGTGTTCTAGTAAGACAGATTCTAGAAGGAATAGAAATCTACAAGATCAACACTTGGGAAAGCTCTAGTGATTTCGAGTGTTGATTGTGTGAGTATTTAGCTTGAGATTTCTTTAGCGTTTCAGCTTGTAATTTGAGTTTCCCTTATTTTCTTTCTGGAATGACTTGAGGTATTTATAGAGAAGCATTTGAAATAGAGCCGTTGTATGTGTCAGGATATGCAGAACCGTACACTGACACAATTATTGACGATGAGTTGAGGACATGTTCCTCAGCCACAGCTCAGGTTGGACTTTGCAGGTCAAGCTTCCTATACCTCGAACTGTCTTCAGTCTTCTGTAATCTTCGCAAGAAATCTTCGAGTATGGTTAGAGCAGATTACACAGACATTTTACATAAAGGAACATTATGACAGGTTTGAGTAGATTAGGTACAAGGTTGCACTACCAACCTTGACATTTACATAGCAACCTGTCCGGGTTAAGCTTGACTGATCCAAACACGGAGACCAGTCTGTTCCATTTAAAATCTATTGTCTAAGTGTGGTTTCTAATAGCATTATCAAAACTTAGTTCAAAGAAAAAGGTTCCCAACAATTTCCCCCTTTTTGATAATGCCGAAACCCACACTTTACATCTTGACTTAGAAATTTTGAACTTCACACGAAAAGGTGATCAAGGTTTGATGTTCAGCCAGCTGCATGAGAAAAAGTGTTAGGAAATTTAAAGCATAACATGCAAAGGCCTAGACAATGAGATTTTGTCATCAGGAACAAAATATGATCATTTTTCATTTATAGTATCAACTGAATTGATGTACACAGATTACAGAGTTGATACAACAAATGAATGAAAACGATCAAGTCGCTTCCTCACAGTCTTGAATCTCTCTTCAGCGATCTTCTCCATGCTTACAGATCCCATAGCTGCGTAGACGCTGTCACGGATCGACTTGTACTCATCACAGCCTGTGGTCTTGCAACCGTACTGAGCTGCGATTCTTCTTATGAAAGTATTGATCCGGTCTATATCTGGAGTATCAGTGCCACAGATAGTGGGAGGTTGGAAGGTCTCTATTTTAGGCGGTTTGAGCGTGACCTTCTCCTCTACAGCTTTCGTACGGACTCTTTTAATAAATTCGCGGTCGGGGAAAGTTTGCATCCAGCTGTGAAAGGCAGATTTAGTATCACCAGTGTAGCGAGCATCAACCTGCAACCAGTAGTGGTGTAAGATGAACTGGTTCAGGAACTCATCCCACAAAGGCTGATCTTCCACTGGGAGCCAATCAGTTGGCTCTCTCTTGTCAGCTTGATCCTTGCAGCTTTCAAGACATCGGAAGCTTGCCACGCGAGCTTTGTCCCTTGCTCTCTATTTCCTCAGATCTTCGAGAAACAGCTTCTGCTTGCCTTCATTCTCGCATTCATCTGCGGTGTAGCCAGCTTCTGCCATCATTCGAATAAGAGAGGCTTCACCCTGTGCCCTTTCTTGCTCAGACAGCTTCTGGGCAGCAGGTTAAGGGACAACTGTCACAGGCGGAGCAGCTTCTGATTGAGTGATAGGAGGTTGGGTGACCTTTTTCTCCTTGCCTTTTGCTTTAGCAGCAATGCGTTTTCCTTTCCCTTCCCCCTTTTCGGCATTATCAATTAAGTGTTGAACAGTGGTATTGAGGGAGGCTTGCTCATTGGAGATTAAGGATAGGTCAGTGCTGATCTTCTCTTTAAACTGGAGGAGGGAGTTGATGTTCCCTTGCATCTCTTCTTCTTTCTTCAGAGAGCTGGATGAGGCTTGAGCGAGCTTTGAAGAGAAGCTGTTGACAAGCTGGTTGAGCTATTCAAACTCGTATCGCAGGTTGTCAACTGAAGATGCATAGGCGACCTTTAGATCAGACAGCTGGTTGGGAAGCAGCTTGTCCATTGCAGCTTTCAGTCGCGTCGAGATGAAGGTTTCGAACTGGCTTGCCACTTCATCCTTGATAACCTGTGGCATCTCAGCCTTGATGTTTGACAGCATGGCAGATGCTGCTGTGTCCATGGCGTCAATTTTGTCCGCAATCTTCTGGTGTTCAGCAACCTTGGTGGCCTTCACCTTGGAAACTTCCTCAATGATGAATTTCTTCAAATCTGCTTGCACAGCAGTGAGAGGAGTTCCTGCGGTTGCTACAGACTAGACCGGTACACGATCATGATCGGACACTGCGTCTCCGCTGTTCTGGGATGGAGAAGGAATTGGACTGAAATCTTCATCCTCCAGAAACCTGTAATTGTAAGAGTCGCGATCGTGAGAGTAGAAAGGTTTCAAGTCGACATTGAGTACCTTGGCCTCTCTCTTCATCCTAGAGAGGACGAACTTCTTGAAGCAGTCGCGAGCTTCAGGAATGGAAGCATAGCCAAAATACTTCCCAAGGTTGTGCTCTTCAATCTCTAGCTGTTTGATGGGGTGAATAAGGAAGATGGACTTCAAATCACAGTAAGATCTATCCTTCCCATCGAGCAGAGCACGTAGCCGAATTGCCAACTGCCTGGTCTCGGGAGTGAGATCAATTCTGGGAAAAGACTCCATGACAGTCTTCTCAGCGTCGATCTCGATGGAGTTGACCAACATGGCAGCTGCAGTCTTGATTGGATCTTCTTCTACATCATCATCATCGGATGAAAGGATAAGATGGAGGTCAAGCTCAGGAGGCGAGCTGTGATGATGAGAAGCTTCACCGAACTGCTGGTGGATGACGATGGAGGTATCAAGATTTTCTTCCTCGAAATCGGTGTCATCCTCCGGTTGAGATTCGCTGTGGCTTTGGCCTGCTAGCTCCGAAGCTGTAGACTTGAAGATATCACGAACAGAGGGTACAGGTATTGAAACCTGTGCTTCGAGAACTGTCTGTTCTGGGATGTCTTCAAAGATTTGACGAGCAGGTTGGTGCTGAACTTCTATGGTAGCAAACTCCGTATGCAACCTGCGTGATATGGGAGTTGGAGATTTGATACGCATAGACTTGGCTGGTCTGTCAAGCTGCTTGCTAGGGGCAAGCTGCCTCTTTCTCCGAACGTCACGCTGCTCCGGAGGTACCCAAGCTGGGTTAGATCGACCCATGTCGTACAGGAACGGCTTCACCACATCATCATTCTTGGCAAAGACAGTCATGTCGACACCAATTATTAGTTCGAGCTGTTTCTGGTCCTTGGGGACCTTTTCCTTGATGAAATGAGTCATTCCACTCCAGTTGAGGTTGGGGTGGAGGCAGTGAATGAGAGAGCAGATCTTGGTGCCTAGGCGCAGATTCCTGGTAATGCGGAAATCGGTCACCACGTCGCCTTCATAGGTGATCAAGAGTGCTTGACTTCTTCATTGAGGAGCTCGAGGAGAAATCGGGCCCAGTTCACGTTTAGACGCTGCACGATTGCAGTCATCACTCTAAACTTCGCTGGAGTGACAGCGTCGTGGTTACCAGAGTAACCAAGGAAAACTTTGTGAACGAAGTCAAAGAGGGCTCTGTACGCAGGTCTCAGCAGAGGGCGCGAGAACCTCTTTCCATCATACTTGGCTGCGGGCTGCATTAGAGCTTTCTGGTAAACTGCTTCCAGATCTGCATCTGGAACGTCCAAAATTAAACCCATTGGCTTGTGATACAGGATCTCCACAGTTCCTGAATCAGCGATGCTGTAGGTTCGAGAGATGAGCGAGAGAATCAGAATGGGCTCGTCGGGCACACCAGGCAAAGGAAGATGGAATTGGACAGAGTCGACATCTTCCGAGCAAAAATACGATAGATAGAACATCGTGACTTGCTGCGGAAGCCAGAATTTTGGCTCATGAGTAATAATCTTGTAAAATCCGTCTGCTTCCTGGATGGCGGGGTACATCTCGTTTAAGCCAGCGTAATCATAGGTTGAGAGATTTGCTGCAGGCTCTGTGAGAATGTATGGCTGTAGATATTGAATCTTCTGTTCCGTTGTTTGTGGAAGAGTCTGAGACGTGAATTCTCCTGCCATTTCAAGAACGTATAAATAAGAACTGTTAATTTGAAATTTTAAAAGAGAGTTGCAGAATAAAATGGTGGAAGAATGCAGAAAATTGAATTGAGAACGACGATGCACAATTATATGAATATATATAAAAGATAAAGCGGGCGGTTGAGATTGAAGCAAATCAACCGTTCAACGGATGGGATTGAATCCCTGGAAATCCGTGAGATAGTGGGCGCGTGGGGTTGGTTGTGTATCCCACTCGCACTACCCTAACACTCAACCGTCGCCTCGCATTAAATGCGGATTTGATACCTTGCATGCGCTTTTTGACATACATGGAAAGTGAAACAAGAATGTTAAGTACTGTGTCAGAATATCCTTAACAAAGATTTCAATAAATAACAAAACACATGCTTCAATAAATGAAAATGATTGATAAGGTATATAATTGATTAAGTGAAGCAAAAATATTTCATTGAAATTTGAACATTTGGAATAATTAAGGCATATCTTTGACATATATAAAATCATAATTCAAAAACATGGAGACTGATACAGGTCATCCATGACACTTCCCTATGCAAACTGTCTTTTTCACAGTTTCTGATCAAACAGGTTCCACTGTTTATGAGTTCACAGCTTTTATCTAGCTGGACTGTCCTCTGTCCTTTGTGAACTGCTCTTGTGCATCCTTTTCACCAATGTGAGCTTTGATGAATTCCCACAGCTTGGCGTTCTCAGTTTGCAATACTGCAACCTTTTCATCAATGTATAGCTTGCTCTCCAGTTCCAGCATGCTAAGCCTTCGAGACATCTTAAGAAATTCCGCTTTGTAAAAGGATAACATCTGGTCTACTGTTGTGGAGCTGTTGAGAGAGGATGTAAGAGCTACTGTGACAGGAGCTTGGGACTGAGCTTTGGACGGGAAACCTAGAGGGGTGCCTGGAGGGGACTGTTCGCCAGCAGGTTTCACTCCAACCTGTGGAGAGGCAGGTTGCGTTGTGGTCGCAGGGGGTGTGAGATCTCCCTCCACAAAGGTTGCTGTTGTAGATCGAGTGGTGCGCTTCTGAGAGGGCGCAGATTGCAGATCCTCCAGCTTTCTCTTTCCTTCTCTGACTGACTCAACCTGGACGCTGTTTTCTTCATCATCTTCATTGTTATCTTCTTCTTCAGCTACATCTACCTTTGAGTCACGCATTTATGTGAGCAGAAGCTTGGCTGCACCTTTGGCCTTGTTGATCTTGTGAGGCAAGATGCCAAGAATCATGATCAACTGGTTGCAGGTGTGAGGAACAAGCTTGTCATCAGGAAATCCAGTGCAGACACGCCATACGCGATTTGTAAGCGTTCTCTGCAGAATGATAGAGAGCTTGGTGCCATGACGAAGTTGCATGTTGGCCTTGATCCTAGCAGGTAACTCTGCAGCTTCCTTGATGAACAGATTGACTAGTAACCTGGCCCAGTTAACATTTAACTGCTTCACCACAGCAGTTAGCAATTTAAACTTCGACAGAGTGACAGATTCGTTCGAGCCTAGGTAAGAGAAGAACACATTGTGAACGAACTCGAATAAAAATCTGTACTCGGACTTCAAGTCGTGGCGGTTGAAAGTTCTCTGATCATAGATTTTCTTGGGCTCAAACAGAGCTTGTTGATATACATCGTTGACGGATTCCATGGGCACATCATCAACCTTTGTGATAGCCCCTGTATCCGATAACCTGTAGGTTTGAAGGACGAGTGGAAGAAGATGACGCCTCTGTTCTTCGCTGTTGACGAGAAAAGTTGCCGTTGCGGGGTCTTCGGCCATTGATTCCAGAGAACACAACAAATAAGCAACATTTTCCGGTAGCGTCATTCGTGGATGTTGAGTGATGATGTTGAAGAAACCATCACATTGAGTGATAGCCTCAATCATCTGATCCAAACCTCTGTATCCATATGAGTCTAGCACAACAACCTTCTCAAAGAAGATGAGAGGGGTTGCTTTCTTCACTTGAGCACTTACTGAATCTGCAGACATTTTGAATTTCTGAGTTTATGAAGATGAAAGAACAAAAATAATTTCTCAGAGAGAGTGAAATAAGATTTGAAATGTGATTTCAAAGGATTTCAAGAAATGCGTAATGAAATTAAGAATTTTGTCTCTATTTATAGACTTTTCAACGGTCAAAATATGATAGACATAAATTCCTTGTTTTTCGTGAAAAACTTTTCAAATTCTTAACAGTAATTGGATTTTTGAAAAAAAATAACATATATGACAGAATATATGGGAAGAGGAAATTATTTCAGCTAAGATTTAAATGGAGATTGATACGATATCTCCAGTTCCCCCTTAAAGGTTGACCGGTGATTGTTGACTTTCAACGTAGTTTGTGGCTTCAAGCTGTGTGTCACTTAACTGCTTCTCGTGAGCTGCAGTTTCCAAGTCTGTCTGTCTTTGGCTGTTCTGTACTAGCGAACTGCCTTTTTATTAGTCTGCAGTTTCCAAGTCAGTCTGCTCTTGGCTGACCTGTGCTAGTGAACTGCTGTCATTCTCTGACTTAGGCTGTGTATTCATTCTGAGCATTCCAAGCTTTCCACACAGCATTTTGAATCTCTCTTCCATGAGAGGTTTTGTTAGAATATCGGCTCTTTGGATGTCAGTATGAATTTTCTCAACTGTTATATCTTATTTTTCCACGTGATCTCTTATGAAGTGATGTCTTATATCAATATGCTTGAATCTGGTGTGGTAGACAGGATTCACAGTGAGAGCTATGGCGCTTGTGCTGTCACAAAAGATAGGTACTTTTCGAACAGTGACATCATAATCTTTGAGTTGTTGTTTCAACCAAAGAATCTGTGCGCAACAGCTTGCTGTTGCCATGTACTCAGCTTCTGTTGTTGAAGTAGCAACTGAAGTTTGCTTCTTTGAAAACCAAGAGATTAACTTGCTTCCAAGAAACTGACAGGTCCCTGATGTGGACTTTCTATCCAGTTTGCATCCTCCATAATCTGCATCTGCATAGCCAGTTAGTTCAAAATTATCATCACAAGGGTACCATAAACCGAAGTTTGCAGTTCCCTTGACATATCTAAGAATTTTCTTGGCTGCTTCTAGATGTGATTCCTTTGGATTAGCTTGATACCGAACACATATTCTAACTGCAAAAGAAATGTCAGGTCGACTTGCAGTAATATAAAGTAAAGAACCAATAATTCCCCTGTATAAAGTTATGCTGACAGGTTTTCCTTCAGAATCTGGATCCATCTTGCCATTTGCAATCATTGGAATCTTCAGAGGTCTGCTGTCTTGGACACCAAATTTGGTTTTTAGCTCGTTAGCATATTTGGATTGACAAATAAAGATACCATCCTCAGATTGCTTGACTTGTAGGCCGAGGAAGAAGTTCATCTCCCCCATCATGGACATTTTGTACTCACACTTCATGAGTTCTCCAAACCTGTCACATTGAAATTTTGACCTAGATCCAAAAATAATGTCATCAACATAAATTTGTACAAGAAGAATATCATCCTTGTACTTGAAAGTAAATAATGTTCTGTCGACTGATCCTCTTTTAAAACCAGAATGCAGTAGGAATGTAGACAACGTTTCATACCAAGCTCTGGGAGCTTGTTTCAAACCATATACTGCTTTGTGCAGTTTGTAAACTTTCTCTGGACCTGCTTCCTCGAAACCTGGAGGTTGTTCAACGTAAACTTCTTCCCCAAGAATTCCGTTGAGGAAAGCACTCTTTATGTCCATTTGATAGACTTTGAATCTCTGATGAGCTGCATATGCTAGAAACAACCTAATTGCTTCTAGTCTTGCCACTGGTGCGTAGGTCTCATCATAGTCTATTCCCTCTTGTTGACAGTAACCTTTGGCAACTAATCTTACCTTATTTCTGATTACATCAATCACTCCTTGATGTGTAGGACGATCAACTAGTGACCATACTTCATTTCTTTTAAACTCATTGAGTTCCTCTTGCATGGTTGTAACCTAGTCGTGGTCGGCAAGAGCTTCTTCAACAGTTTTGGGTTCAGAGTAGGATAGATAACAGCTTAGTAGACAGCTTTCACCTATCTGTCTCCTTGTCTTCACACCTGCCCTTGGGTTCCCAACAATGAGATCTTCAGGATGAACATCAACCCATCTTCTTCGACGAGAGATTTCTTCTTCTGTGAGAATTGGTTCAGGGTCTGGTATGGGATCTTCAAACTCAGGTGGAGGTTGAGGAGTGAAGGGGTTAAGCTGTTGAAGTTGTTCAGCAAGCTGATCCACTGACAGTTCTGCATTGACTGCAGGTTCTATTAGAGTTTCTGGATCAATTGAAAAGGAGCTGGTTGGAGGAGCTTCGGTTCCCCCTTGGTTCATTCCCCCTTGCTGAATGGGTGGATTTTGTGAATTAGAATCTTGTACAGGCTGAGCTTCTTCTTCTTCCAAGTCGGTTGGACTCCATATTAGTATTTCATCTCGAAACTGCGTGTTGGAGCTTGTTTGATTTTGACTTGCACCTGTACTTTCATCCGGTTGGGTCTCCCTGTACTCACAGATAGATTCATCAAAAACAACATGTGGGGTTACTTCCACAATATGAGTTTTCTTGTTAAAAACTCTGAAAGCTTTGCTGATCTCTGAATATCCTAAAAATATTCCTGGATCTGTTTTGCTATCAAAAGTTTTCAACTGTGATTTCCCATTGTTATGAATGTAACACACACAGCCAAAAGATTTAAGATATTTAAATCGAGGTCTCTTATCTTTCCACAGCTCATATGGAGTCTTTCCATGTCTTGTATGAATGACTGATCTGTTCTGAGTGTAGCAAGTTGTGTTGATTGCTTCCGCCCAAAACTTCTTTGGAAGATTTGGTTCATTCAGCATTGTGCGAGCTGCTTCCTTTAGAGATCTGTTGCGTCGTTCAACAATACCATTCTGTTGAGATATACGAGCTACTGAAGTTTGATGAGTAATTCCACTTTTGGTGCAGTATGATTCAATCATATGATTAAGAAATTCTGTTCCGCGATCGGATCTGATTGAAATCACACTTTTGTTCTTCATATTTGATAGTTTGGTGAGTAGTGCAGGTAGCTCCACTAGTGTCTCCTTCTTCTTATGTAAGAAAATAACCCAAGTATATCGTGAGTAATCATCAACAATAACGAGAGTATACTTTTTACCATTAATGCTTCTAGGAGTCACTGGACCGAATAGATCCAAGTGGAGTAATTCCAAGATTCTACTTGTGTTGTGAGCTGCAATGCTTGGGAATGATGATCTGATCTGTTTTCCAGCTTGACATGCCTCACACACATGATCTTTGTAGTAGACTTGATCTGGAAGGTCATCTGCGAGCTTCTTGCGAGCAAGTTTGTTGATGGCTTTGAAGTTTAAGTGACATAGTCTCTTGTGCCATAGCCAGCTTACTTCAGGTGCAGATTTGGTGACCAGACAGGTTTCTTTTTTATCTGACCATTGTACTATGTACAAGTTATCCTGCAAAATACCGGTAAGAAGAATTTCTTCTCCTTCCTTGTTCTTTATAGCACACTTGTTAGCAGAAAACTCTACTCTTTTTCCGTTAGAGCAGAACGGGCTTACAGAAAAGAGATTATGATTTAAACCTTCAACATAAGTGACATTAGATATTGTTGTTTTACCAATAATTAGATTACCGTAGCCTCTTGTTTTCCCTTTAGAGTCTCCTCCAAAAGCAACTAGAGGTCCATCACATTCAATGAAGTTTGTGAGCAAGCTTTTGTCGCAGGTCATATGCTTTGTGCAGCCACTGTCAATGATCCAGATCGCGCCGCGAGCTGCTCGCTTCCTCCTTTGAGTTTTCCCATCCTGCAATTAGACAGATTTAGCAACCCACATGAATTTGGGTGCTTTGTTAGCAGGTTGAGTTTTAGCAGCTTGGTTTCCAAGCTTCTTCTTTTGGAAACTCTTGTTGACTCGTGGCTTGGTCCGTTGCACATTTGAGTAGATTCCATTTGAGTATGCAGTTTGCAGTTGGTAATGAGCAGGTTGATAATGATCATTTCGATAGCACTGCTCCATATATCCACATCTGCATCGATCATTTACAAATCCACTTCCGTGTTGAAATTGATAGTGCATACTTGACAGCTCAGGATATTGGTACCATTGATGGTTGTACCAGTAACCTTCATTGTCAAGTCTCTGTTGGTTTGGCCACTGCTCATAGTAGTTTCGTCGTGGTTGAGCAGTTTTCGGTTGAGAAACTGTTTTTCCTTTGTTAGCAGTTTGCACTTTTCTTTGAGTAGGTTAACTTCCTTTTTGATAAGCAGGTTGACCATGCAGTTTCCTAGGTCGCACAACCTTTTGCTGTTCTACTGGCGGTCTCAGCTGCTGTTTCCTGATGGGTTTTCCATGCTCTTTTATCAGGAGTGCTTGAGGTTGCCGGGCTGGATTCTTCAATTTGATTTGTTTATCTGGCAGAGTGTGATGAGCTTTGCCTTCAGCCAATCCTTTTTCTTTTACGAACAGGACCTTCTCTTTATCCTTGACTCCGCTGGTTTGACCATGGAATCCGATGCCAAACTTTATCTGAGCAGGTCTCTGGGCAGCTTGCAAGACTTCAAGTTTTTCGCCATTTTTGTTCATTCTCATTAGGACTTGTTGAAGCTTGAGCTCTTTCTGCAACAACTTTTCATGCTCATTTGAGAAATCTGTGAGTTGGCCATTCAGTTTGTTTATCTCACTGTCCCTCTTGATAAGCATTTCCTTAAGGTTTTCTTCCCTTAAAGCTGACTGACCCATTTGGACTTTTAGGGTCTCTATTTCCCTTTCTTTTGCTTCATCATAGAGGGTGAAGTCTTCATTCATAGCAGCTTTGAGTTTCAAGTTTTCACCCTCCAGCTTGGATCCTTCTATGACCACTTGCTTAAACATTTCTGAGAGCTTCTTGTAGTCATCAAGCTGTTGTTGAAACTCTTCATATGTTGGCATTTCAGGTATTTCAATACCTGCATGTTCAGAGTTAGCTGAATATGAAAAAGAAGTATTAGTATCAACCTTGTTTTGAACAAGATCGTGGTCTTTTCCCATGAAGCATTCCTCATATTCAAGTTCCTCGTTAGCTAATCGACATTCCTCCTCATCCAATTCATCATCATCTTCGTCGGAGGAGGTTGAGTCTGATAATGTGGCAATAGCTTTGGCCTCTTCCTCAGCTGCGATCATGGCATTGCGCTGCTCCTTAAGCTTTTGATCTCTTTTTGCGCGGAGCTCTTCGCGTTCAGCCTTTGATAAGTCTGGGCAGTCTGACTTATAGTGATCTGGTCTGCCACATTCAAAACAACCACCCATGGGAGTGTTAGAAAAATTGAATTTAGAGGGTTTTGATATACCTTCACATTTCTTGTCGGAAGAAGAGGTGGTTTGATTTCTCTTGAAATCTTTGTGATATTTGCGGAATTTGTTGAAGCGTTTTTCAAGCTTTTCATTCCTTCTAGCCATAAGTGCATAGTCTTTCAACAATTTTTCCATTTTAGAGCATATATCTTTTGGGATTGCTCTTTCTTCTGTAATTGATGCAGCTTTGAATGCAGCATCTTTTTCTTTCTTTTCGGGCTCAGTCTTCTTGCTTGAAGACGTTTGTTCTGACCCGTGCAGTCTGATCATTTCAAACTCATTCCCGATGAGCAGATCAAACAGTTGCTCGGTTGACAGGTTGCTGATGTCCGACCTGCCGCGGTGCATGGCACTGTACACATGCCAACTTGCTGGAAGAGATTGGATGACTTTGAGATTGAGTTCGCGCTGTGTGTATTTATCTTTCTTGAGAGCTGCGATCTCCAAAGTAATCATTGTGAATCTGTTCTTGAGCTGGTCAATGGTCTCTATTGGCTGCATTTTGAATTCTTCGAATTTACTGCATGCCACTGACAGCTTATTTTCCAGCATCTCTGTTGATCCAAGGCTTATTGTTTTTAAGGTGTCCCACATTTCCTTGGCAGTTCCAAGATTTCTTATCTTGGCCAGGTGGACGCCCTTAACTGTGCTCGAGATTAATCCTTTTGCGAAGCTGTCAAGTCCAGCTTCTTTTCTTTCTTCGCTTGTGTATTTTCTAGGATCTTTGATCTTCGGCACATATGTTGCTTCAGAAGCTTTATCTCCAGATACATCAGTTTCGTAGGGTTCGAGGATGAGTGTGGGACCATTCTCGATGACATCCCACATCAGTACATGATGAGCTTGGAAGCACATCTTTATCCAAAAACTTCAGTCTTCATAACCCTGTATAGAAAAATCTTCACAGACACGGAGAAGTGAAGCTTCCATATTGACAGTTTATATATGCACAGTTCGCAGACACAGAGATCTAGTTCAATTTGACGCTAAAGCACAAAGCTTCTAGTATACAGAAGCAGTGGTCAAAAGAACCACTGCTTTGATACCACTTGTAGGTCCCAATAAATAGATATTGGTGTATGGGGGGGGGGAATACACTAATTAGCCAACAGTTTTGACTTTTCAAAACAATTTGATCTTACTAAGTCGTCACTTCAGTTTATCAGAGCTGTTTAGTTTTTCCAGCTCAAACAGTGAACTGCTGAGCTTGCAATACTAACCTGCGTGCGGAAGTTTGGTGGAAAGGTTGGCTAACAGTTTTTCAAAACAGTTTTAGAAAAGACTTCAGTTCATCAATAGTTTATGCAAGACAGGTTGCAGTGATGCAGGTTGTGAACATGTAAACTGTGTAAATAAAGATGGAAGAATAAATAGCAAGAGAAACACGAGGAGTTTTTATCGTGGTTCGGATTTTGGTGATTGAATAAATAATAATAATTGATCGATCTTATTTTCGCAAGACGGTTAATGCACAAGAACTGGGATTTCACGAACACGAAAGTAAACGGAACACAAAAGGGTTTACGTGGTTCGATCTATTGGAATAGATCTACGTCCACGAATAAGTTGTTGATTTGAGCTATGTACGGGGATGCATCAAAAATAGTGGGGGAAGACTACAATGCAAAGAATAAAAGTTTCAATTAAATGTTGAAATTTTATTAAGCCACAAAGGCGAAAGTCAAGCGACATATTACCGATGCCGCAGTACAAAAGCCTTACAAAAAAAAAAAAAAAATGTACAGAGGTGATCAACTGACCACTTCGGCATTCTCCTCATAAATCTATAATAATATTGTGAATGAAGCGCAACACAGTTGGTAAGACGCTTCGTGTGTATGTGAGTATATTGTTTGCCTGATAAAAAAAAATCTATAATAATATTAGTAATAAATATTATCATTATAAGCGATGAATTCGGCATTTAGTTCGACTTTTTATATTTACCTTTAAATTTTAATTTGCATGCTACTAATTTCGTCCTCTATAAATTAATTAGACAATTTATGCATCACACAAACACTTTGAGACGCAAACATGTCAGAGAAATTGAAGTATGCTGCTATAATCGGAGTACAGTTGCTGGTGTCATTATTGGCTTTTATAATAAGAAAAATCATAAAAATAAGGAAATCTAGTCCTGAAATGAATCCTCCTAAGTTTCTCTGAATTTGTGGGAAAAAAAAAAAGAATGCACGATTAAATCTAGTTAGTATATAAATAATTTATAGTATCAGAAATGCGAAAAATGATTAAATTTATACAAATGTGTGTTTTAATATAACATATTATCACGCTTATTATGTACTGTAATGTTTATAGCAATATGAATCATGATTCTTAATTACTATGATCGATGGTTCACATATATTCGTATTTATGACCCTGTAACTTATTTGTATATGAACTAAATTAGAAATTTTTATATAGGAAATTTTTTATAAAGTAAGATCTATACACCTTTTAATTTTAATTGAATCGTGTCGAATGAGAGTCAACTTTTGCTGTAATTTATTTACAAAGTGTTGAAACGAATAAATACTTTTGTGTATATTGCTCTTATACGTTTTGCGTAATAACCTTATTTAAAGCACTCGCGAGAAATAAACATTTCAAATATATAAAAAAAAAAATCCTAAAATAAACATTAATGTGTCCACCGTTGATGTAGTAATGCCACATAGATAAATTTTCATGGTTCAGATTTTTTTGATAGAATTCAGTATTTAAGATATATATTTAAAGACAAAAACTTGGGTGAGGTCGGCCACATAGTGTGGCCGGGTCAAAGTGTCAATCTTTATACAGAAAAATGTTAATCTATACGAATAAAAGTGTCAATCTTTAACATAATTATTTTACGAATAAAATGTCAATTTTTAAAAGTGTCAATCTTTATACAGAAAAGTGTTAATCTACACGAATAAAAGTGTCAGTGTTTTAGCCGGCCGCACGGTGCCTCTGGCTGACCCAAGTGTGTCCCATATTTAAATTAGTTTTTTTATTTATGGCACTGCCACGTCAGTAGGCACATTACTCTCATTTTATTTAACTTATTTGTTAAATAAATAAATATATATATAATATTAAATATATAAACATACTAAATATATTAAATATTAAGAAATCGGCCTTTGTGTTTCTTGCATATAAAAAATTAAAAAATAAAAATAATAAATAAATAAATAAACACCTATTCGATAATTCAAAACGGAAAGACTGAATTTCATCTCAATCCAATTGCACAATCCAAGATTCGAAAGAAACGAGACACGCTTGAGTTCTTGAATCTTCAATTTCAAACTTAAAAAGAGAAATTAATATTGCAAAAAGTGTTAATGTATTAAAATACTCATCAAATTTAACAAATGTAAAATTATAACCACCAACTTAAAAAGTACAAATAATACTCCCTCCGTCTCACCGAAATGACCCTATTTTCCTTTTTGGGACGTCCCAACGAAATGACCTTGTTTCCTAATAAGGAAAGAATTAAGAAAAATTAGGGAGTATTAGTTGTAGTTAATCATCCCTTATTATTGTTAAAAATTAATAATAAAAAAACATTTAATCTAAAATTTGTGAAAAACAAAATAAAATTAAATAAATAAATAAAACAAAAAACAAAAACAAAAACTACACTCACCTACCCATCTTTATTGAATTAATCATTCATCCCACCCCAACCCAAACCCTACCTACCGATTCATCTATCCCTCTTCTCTCATTTCTTCATCGATTCATCTACCTTTCTCTCTCTCGATTCTTCATCTGTGAAGAACCCTAATTTCCCAAATCTGTCTCTCTCGATTCTTCCTCAGTGAAGAACCTTAATCTTTGAAATCCCTCTCTCTCTCTCACCATGGGCAGGACCCCTTCACCTGAGAACTCTCCTTCACGGTGAGAAACCGCAATCCCAATAGGTATGGGAATCTCCGCCGCCCCACCCCCGCTGTGATGACGCGTGTGAGCAGTGGGCCCGCAGGCGGCGGCCGGAAGTCTAATGAAAGCCCCCCTTCGTCTCCGTCTCCGCCGCAGAGAGCCACACCTCAGATCTGCACCTCAGATCTACAGAGGGCCCTCTCACGTGAGCAGGGGTCGCCGGTAGCCGAATCCTTTCCGATTAACCCGGCGGTGAACCCCCCTGCATTATGTTGTCCGTTGATTTTCTCTCTTTCTGCATATTAGGATGGTTATGTTCCTCTATTTATGAATGTGTTATGTGATATGAAGCCTGAAATGACAATTTGAACTTCTTAATTTTGGATCCAGTTTCTTCTTTTTTTATGTTCAGGCGACATGTTTAGAATCTCATACTCTGAAATTGCACTCTGAAATTGTGTTGTTGTTTCCATGAAGCAGCCGCCCACCAAAAAAAAACAAAAAACAAAAAAAAAAACCGTAATTAAAATTCTCAATAATTAAATTCTGGAAAAAAAATATTAATTATTTTATTTTATTTTATTATTGAATTAAAATTTTAAATATTAATCATATTTATAAGCAACTCTCTCCTTAATTAACAAACACACTCAACAACTTAAACACTCTCTCCTTAAGTCCCGTGCCGAAAAGTTTTCAGGCCATTTCGGCGGGACGGAGGGAGTACTCATTAACATCAATTTTTTATCATTTCGGACCAAAATACCCTTAGCCTTTTATTTTACATTTGTGAAACCCTAAAATCTCTCCCCAAATTCACCCCTCCCTTCTTCAACACCGGTTCATCCACCACCGTTCCTTGTAATATCTCGCATATTACTTACAAGCTTCGTAATTTATTTAAAAATAAATTAAGGAAAAGATGTCCATTTTCTAGTAGTTAATTTTTTTAGACAAAGTTATATTTAACGAGAAGTTATAAATCGATAAGAAGAAGGGAGTAATATCGTTTAAAGTAGAATCAAATTTATATTTGATTACTAAGATAGCTCCGCCCATTTAATAAAGTCGATTAAGTATTCAATTCAATTTAATTGATTGAATAAAGTATTAAAATTCTTTATTACTTAACAGAGAATTATTAAGTTAAGCATTTTTAATTAAGTATTAGCCAAAGCCCAATTAGTATTAATTAAGTTGGTATTGTTGAAACAAACCCATATGCTTTGGTCAATATTTACAAGTCCAATAAATTTTGGGCCTAATAATAATATAAAAGGAAATGATGAAGACTGTACATTACATCATAAGCTCAAGAATAATTAATCATAACACTACGACGCAGTCATAAAGGAAGAAATTTTCAAAAAAGAAAAATTTGCTATAGTACTCTAATTGGAACAATCAACCTATTTCAAGAAAAGAATAAAATATTAAAAGAAGAAGAAAACTACACTTTGCAGTTGGCCAAACAATAGCATGTAGGCAACAACAGCTTATAGCTTTTATTATTGGAGAGTAATCTGCGAAAGGAAAAAGGGAAGAAAGATCTTAGCACGCTGCGATATCGAGAAGCATTAAATGAACAAGAGATGATGAACAGTAAATACAAGAATTAAGAATCCAACTAAAATCAAAATAGTGAGCTAACACTTTTCTTATCTATCACTTGCAAGTCTGCAACCATCACTATTGAATGTGAGGAAAAATAAATACACTACCACAAATCAACCACCACTCTCACTTAAATTTATAATACGACAACGAGAAGAAAAAAATGAAAGGAGAAGAGCACTCGTCATTACACCCTGAACCTGCAAAAAGAAATAACACAGTGGTCATTCCATGGCCAGAAAACATGGAGAATGTCTGTCTCATAACTCAAATTATAAAAGATATCAAATCAGACAATTGATACGCAATCTAAATTACTGTTAACTAGAACATACGCGTGCCTCCTCAAATCACCACTTAAATGGATCGAATCCTCACCTGTAAGAATATAGCTATAAATAGAAGATGATATCCTCTTTTAGTTTCCTCACGACTTCCATACACTTAAGAGCATAAAGCAAAGAACTAAAAAAGAGAAAGCAGTAAGCGGGAGCAAAGGAGAGGATTACTAGTTACTAGAAGAAATTCAAGTCCTTGATTCTCCAACGCCTAAAACCCCGTAAGAACCTCCATTTTCTCCCTCTCTTACTAAGTTAGAATAAAACAAGCATGCTAGAAACCTAGAAACCATGAAAACTTTGTAAACAACAAACCTTGTGAAAAAGGACTTCATGCAAGCAGCTATCTTTTAAAGGTTGTATTCAAAATAAAAGACATGACGTTCAGAGATTAATCGTTCGACTACGAGAACTAAACTATAAACGAACCCTCATATTCTTAAAACTAGAAGCATGCTTACTCAATCTTTAAGTCTAAGACAACAATTAATAGTTTAGAGTTCTTAAAGCAGTTATCAAGCGTTAGTAAAAAGCCATTCAAGAAAAGTTCTTAATAAGGATAAATTAAAAACCTAGCACTTATTTATTAATTGTGAGAAGAACACAGTGGGGACAAAAGCATGAACTAGCCTCTAAACCATTTATTAATCTAATGAAATTCCTACAGCAGTACTATATGTTTATTCATTAGAAACTAGTACAAAAAGTTTTCATTCTAATAAAATCGTTCGCAAGTTCTGAGTATAGATTAATAAACTTCTTAATCCAATCAAACGTATCTCATGGCTAATGACGTAAGTCAGATTAAGTACTAAAACCCCAAAGAATTAGTAAACTATTAATACTTGTCTAAACCAAGAATACAAGCAATGGGTAGTCAAATAAGATACGAAACAGATTTCTAAACTAGCTAAAAGCAAGAAAAACTAAAGTATAAGTTTTAAAATCAAATCTAAAGAACCAACCCCAACTCTAAAACCCTAAATCTAATGAACGTAAGAAATGAAAGAGGAAAGGAAGAAGTATTACCTCACAATGGGAGGACCTCACGATGACGACGATGACAACAGGCGGAGACCATAGAGGCGATGGCAAACCGCGGAAGCAACGGCAACCTAGACGATAATTTGCAGAAAAATTAAGAAATTAAAAGCTATTAAAAACAATAACAAAATTTTAGAAAAGGTAAAAGAGGATGAAACCAAACCAAAGCCTTCGGCTTCCGATCGACGTCCATAACGGAGATGATAGTAGGACTCCGACTATGATCGTACGGACAATGAACTTCCTACCACATCTCTGACCACCGCCGACGAAACCCAGCAACAACAACGATTCGGTAGCAGCGGCGGCTATGGCAAGAAGGCTGGCGAGACCCAACACCACCTCGGTGGCTGGAGTCGGAGCCACGCCAAGGATGATAGACGAACCGGCGAGAACGGCGCCAGAGAAGGAGGTCGACAAAAGGGATGAGCGAGAGAGAAGAGGAAGAACGGCAATTAAGATTTGGGGAAATTTTCACGACACTAAGTAATCGAAACAAAAGAAAACGGATTTCTTCCGGGCGGGTCGTGGGCCGGCCTTGTTCCATTTTAGATGGGCTAATTTTTAATTTAATAGGCCAACCCTTAATTGATTCAACGAGAAGTATTAATCAAGAATTTGATTAATTAACTAGATTTGATAATCAAGAAGTTAAGAAATAACAAGAATTATTAATTAACCATTAAGTTTAATTAGATTAAAAGAGTTCAAGGAATTATTTCAACACCGATTAAACCATCCTATAAGTCTTCTATTCAATTAAATAAACAATTGGGTTTATTTATTAAGAAGATAAAATATTTATTTACCATAAAGAGTTAAAGATGAAAATGATACTATATAAGTGAAATAGTAGTTCGGTAAATAATTAAAATATATTTCCTTGAGATTCTAGAAGTATTATAGCGTCGTTCTTTTAAAATAGGCACGCGTCGACGCGGAGGTTGATCGGATGTTCCTATCAAGACCGGTCATTTTCGACGCTACAAAAGGTGGGCTTTCATACAAAATAAAGCAAGATTTCTCAAAAACTTAAGATTAGTTATTTTCAAAGGTTGTCATGCCAAAATGATTTGATTTTTGTATGATACCTATCTATATTGGCTTTGCCAATTTAATTAATCGAATTCGGTCCTTGTGAGATAGCTACCTTACTTGGATTAGTGTACACATGCAGCGACCACGCACCATCTTTGGATTGGTCGGTCAGGTATCGTGGGGGTGGCCAACTCCTCGACACCACAGTTTCAGATATGGTAGATTACTAAAAAACTTAGTCTGCGCAAACACTTTTAGCATCACAAAAAGGATTTAGTAGGCGCAACGTGTCCACTGGGTACATTTGTACTCAGCCCTCCCTGCATGTTATTTCTAAAATGTGCAGGTTGAGCAGGATGAAGTGAAGTGACGAGCAGAGCTTTTGTTGTCGTCTTTAAACTTGTTGAATTCTCAGAGATATATGTCTTCATACATGTATTTAAGTACCGTTCCGCTGCGTACACTCTTAAATTTCATGACATTCATTCGTATTATGTAATCAAGATAATTTATATTTCTCTAATCGGACTTACGAGCCGAGTTATTATAGTCATAAATTCCTTTCTATAAGCCATAAAGAGTCAAGTTTCCACGATGTGTATCACCCCTTTCTATTCCCTATTCTTAAATCCCTTCCCTAGTCATGATTTCCCGGTTTAGCTATCCTTAGCAAAAGCCGGTCGTGACATTCCTCTTTCTCGGCCTCCTCGGCGCTGCCGTTCCAGATCCGGCGCCGCTGCTTCAGATCCGCCACCTTCCTCCGGACGCCGAACAGTAGCCGCAATACGCAGAACTACCGCTCACCGCCGTCCTCCAGATCCACCGCTATTGAAGAACAGCTCGTTCCACCGCCGTCCGCCATGCCTCCAGCCGCCGCCTTCTCTAGTGCGACCTCCAGATCCGGCGCCCTCCTTCACCCCCAGCGCTCTCCTTTTCTGTTTCGTTTCAGAGATGGTGCTGGTTCTCTGTATCATCTCGTGCCAGATCTCTTACTGCTGCTCGAAGTTAGGCCTAATGGGACTATTTGGTGCTAATAGTCTCAATAGTCTCAATTCTGGTTTCGGGTTTTTTCATCTTGTTTGTCACCATGTATGTTTTGGATTGAGATCATGATTTTATTCTGATTTTATCTACTGGATTGGGGGTTGCAGTTCTGATTTTATTGTGATTAATAGTCACAGTTCTTATTTGGGCCTATTTAGACTATTTGATGCTAATAGTTTTATTTTCTGATTTAGGGTTTCTTTATCTTGTTTGAGCGTATTGGGACTATTTGGTGCTAATAGCCTCAATAGTCTCATTACTGATTCAGGGTTTATTCAACTATTGAGACTATTTCGCGCTAATAGTCTCAATAGTCTCATTTCTGAATTAGGATTTTTTCATCTTGTTTGGGCGTTTTGAGACTATTTGGTGCTAATAGTCTCAATAGTCTCAGTTCTTATTCAGTGTTTATTTAACTATTGGGACTATTTGGCGCTAATAGTCCGGACTATTTGGCGCTAATAGTCTCAATAGTCTCAGTCCAAAAAAAATCAGAAATTAAAATAATAATAATTTGAAAAAATAAATTCGAAAAAAAAATATAAAAAAAATCAAAAAAAAAAAACCAAAAAAATCCAGTCCAAAAAACGTCAGAAATTTAAAAAAAAAAGTCAAAAAATCAGTCAAAGTCAATTCATTAATACTAGCATTTTGGTCTAAATATGTATAATTTGCATTTTTTATGTTGGTGGGTATAATTTGACATTTCTTATGTTAGATAGGTAAAAAAAGCATGCCTCATTGCAAAAATATAAATATTATGATTTTGTTTACATAATAAGTATGATGATTCAAAAAATGTAACAGGATATGTTATGCATTATCTATTTATGGATAAATAATTTAGAGCTGAATTTTCATAATGAATTGAGTTGGAGTTGGCGTTAGGATATATATGATCTTAGCCGTCCACGCGTCACGCATCGGCCATCATTTGAATCATCTTCTCTCTATCTCACTAGTACACGTGGCGAAGCCTTGCTTACTCATAGTGTTTCACATACTATACTATATTCTATAAAATCCCTCTTAATTTGATACAACTCCAACTATTGTTTTTTTTCTTTTAGAAAAACATAAAAAGTAATTTTATGGTATCTTGAAAAATGATGAAGTTGAGAAGAGTAGCGAATTACTTCTTGTGCGGTCGGAGAAAGTTTCCGGCAGGGTGGTGGTGGAGATGGATGAGAAGAGGTATAAAGACGCAACGGAGGTGGGGCGGCGGCAGTCGGCAGCGAAAGTGGTGGTGGGGAAGAAAGGGAGGAGTGTAGGTATATTATATACTGCTCCATCCGTCTTGATAAACATGCTCTATTTTATTCGGTACGGGTTTTAATCATTACATATTTTGTAATGAATAGGATTTATATGTATACTACTCAATGTACCGTTTTACATTCTATTTCTACGGATTACTATATATATGAAAAAAAAAAAAAAAAAAAGATGATACTTTTTTTAATCTGAGTAAAAATAAAAGATAATACTAGAAATAAGTATTCAAGATAATGAGCTTATCAACAAGTGGCAAATATAATTCTTAAACTCATTAAAATAACTTATTTTTATTAATGAATAGGACTTTCGTTTGTGATTCTTCATTTTCCACACATGAATTTAAAAGGGAAAAAAATCTTCGGTTTTACCGGTTGACTAATTTTAAGTTCGATTGAATATTTTATAATGGCATTGACTTACTTGTAAATAAAAATCAATTCGTTTAAAGTTGATATGGTTGCATAGTGTGTTGAAGCGATTAATCTCGTACCAAAAAATGTGTAAATTTACATTTTAACTTTATTTATTATTATTTTTTTGAACATCAATTTATATATAACATTAATTATAGGGGTAAAATTGAAAAATATAGTTATTATGTCATCAAATTTCGAAATATGACACTTAAAAATAAACAATAAAAATAATAAGTATGACACTTAAAATATTTGGAGATTTAAAGACAAAAATAGCATGAGATTTTGCAAGAAGATTTTTCCTATTCGAAGCTAGGTAATACTATATTATTTGGAGATTTGAAGACAAAAATAGCATGAGATTTTGCAAGAAGATTTTTCCTATTCGAAGCTAGGTGAAACAGAGAAATGATCCCCTACCCATCGTGGCACGCTTAATATGCCCACGGCTGATGTGGCAGTGCCACGTCAATAATTTTTTCTTTTGGAGTTTAGTTTTTTTTGTTAGGGTTTAGTTTTTTTTGGTAGGGTTTATTTTTATAAGGTATACTAATTAATTTTTTTCTTAAATATAATGTCGTCACCTCATCTGTGGGCATATTAAGCATGCCCACAGTGGGTAGGGGAGCATAACTCAGGTGAAACATTAATTGCCTCGTACGTATCCATTTTATATAAATATTAAAGCGCACACACGAGAAATTTAAAAATAAAAATGAATGAACTTTATTGTTTTAAAATTAATGCGACATATTCTGGGTGCCTCTACCTTCTTCTTAGGGAGAAGTCTCGGGTTCAATTCACACTGTCGGCATGTGAAGTGTGGAGTAGTTTTCCCACATTTGTGTGATGTAGATTTCCTACTTATTTTTGGAATAGATTTTTCATGTATATGAGTAAAATGTGTGCTATAATTTGTAATAGATTCGATATGCAATTCTCAAATTAATGCGACAGCCCAAAAATTGATGATAAGCATCTCTGCAATTGATGATAAGCAAATAAATATATAAATTGTAAAAGAAAACAACATAAACATAAAATACGCATCTCGGCTACTCATAAAAGTTAAGCGAGAAAGAAATATAACTAACTTTATGCACATAGTTAGGAAATTGTTTACACTCACCAAACTTCTAGAATGTTAAAAATATTAACTTGGATTTTTCAATTGTGGGCGTACATGTCCATCATCGCTCACTGCAATGTAAGAACGAAAAAAATAATAATAATAAATAAATAAAATAAATAAATAAATAAATGTAGTGACAAGGGAGCAAGTATATGAAAATTACATATTGGCAAGGGCTAAAAACTATGTCATCATCGACGGTGATGGTGGAAGGAGACTGCCGCACATATCTAAACAAAGTAAAATTAATCGCCTATGTGCGCGAGTTCAAAGTAATCGCCACAATCGCGTTGTACGACTTGAAAGGGCCCACCGCGACCACGACCCCGATTTCGAGTTTCAACCGAGGTATAATAATAAGTACTCCCTCTCGTCTCATCTTAAATGACCTATTTTTTATTTATATGTGAGGTATATTTTAATAAAAAAGTCGTTTAAGGTGAGACATAGGAAGTACTAGGCAGCAGCTTCTTCCATTGCTTGAGGAGGGAGATAGATGATAAGGGGATGCATGATTGTCATTGAGATTTATATATAGAGATAGAGATAACTAGTGTAGTGCCCATCGAAATTCGACGGGAAAAAAATTATTTCGTAATTTTAGGTGAAGTACACAAAATTAATATAATTATTTATTTTAAAAGAATTGTATTACAACAATTCATTTAAAATGTTAGGATTGTATTATATTAGAATAAATAGGTCTATTAGAAACAACATTTCTTGTTTAGTTTTGAATATTTAAAATGTCGAGTTGTCAGTTGTTCATAATAATAGAAAAAAATATATATATTGTATCATTTAGAGGTAGCGTTTGTTGGAAAATTGTACTTATTGTAATAGAAAATAATATAAGGATGATTAGTATTTCTCGAATAGTTGTAATTTGTATAAATATCAATATGCTCGTTATATATTCAAATAATAAAACAAAATACATAAACAATAGGTAATATGTCTCATGTAGTTGTAGTCATCTCTAATTGTTTGATAATTTTTGCTTATACGAAAATCATTCTATATCGTAAATTTTGAATAAAATATTTATTTTAAAATGATAGTAAAGTAACAATTCACTGAAATATTATTAGAATCAAAATCATGTTAGAAAAAATAGGTGTTGTCAAGAAGGATTAATTTTTTTTTTTTTTAAATGTACTCGATTTAAATATCAAGTTGCCCGTTTATCATTAAAATAAAAAAATAGGTTAAGAGAGATAATATTTCTAAAGTCGTCTCTTGTTCACATTAACAAAAAATATAGATTAGGAAAATATGTCATTTCTCAAGTGGTTTAGTTCAATTAAAATGTTAAGTTGCATGTTGTTCGATATCACTGAAAATAGGTTAATGAGGTTTTTCTAGAAGTTGTACTTATTTTGATTGTCAATTTGCCCGTTATTTGTGTGTATATATGTTGCAAGAGACAGAGAAAGTTCATTAGATCTCTTCACTTGTATGATTTAGATGTCTCATATTTCTCAAAAAAGTGATTCGATTCTTCAATTGGTAGTTTTTCACGAAAAACATACATATATGAGATAAGAAATCTAGTGTTTCACTAAGATTTGAATAGTGATCCTGAATATAAGTTGATTATATTTCGTCTCTTCCTCAAAGAAAGGCGATCAAATAATTCTCAATCACGATCCTTGCGGATCGGATCACCCATATAATATACAAAAAGAAACTCCAATTGCATGTTGTTCGTTGTATATTCATGATATTTATATCCATATTATATTTATTATGAGTTCTCTGTTGATGGAGTCTTATAAATATTCGATGTGGAATAGTTAAATTGAACTAAAATAAAATTATAAAATCTTTAAACCAATATTATAAAAAAATAGGAAAAAATAACAAAAAGTAGAAAAATTCCACGTAGAATGAAGATCTTAATCGTAATATAAATATATATATATATATATATATATATATATATATTTTATAGATCATGTTAAGAAAATAATATTTAATTGTAAAAAAATGTAATTTTATATGTTCTATATTTCTGTGACTTCAAATCTCTCAACATTTATAGAAAATGTGTACTATGAAGTTTTTCATAATGTATATGCTATGTTTGAGCTATGGTTTTATTTTTCTTTTAAAAATAAATATCACTTTTAATTATATAGAATAATACAAATCTTACTTTATAATTTTTATTCTCGAGATTAAAGATTTTCTAAACGGAACTAAAGTAGTTTACTCGACCCTAGTAGGCTTTAACATTATTAAAATTATTTACGTAAAACTCCATCGTGTTTTACAATCAATTTCAGATATTCAAATACAATTAATATAATAAATACAATATATTATATTTTGTTAGTTGATCTGATTAGAATCTAGTGTAGACACATCTCTAAATATATTAGTTAAATTAAATTAAATCAAACTAATTGCTTGATAAGGTAAGTTCATGAAAATTTAGCAAAATAATTAAGAAAAATCAGGATTGATCGACTTTTATTTTGCTATTATATATATACTAGTGTACCGCCCGTCGAAATTTGACGGAATCATTTTATATTGTAATTTTAAAGTACAATTTAAAAGAAAATATAATTATTTATTTTAAATTGATAAAAATGCAAACATTTATTTGAAAATATTAGTATAAAATTATATTAAAAGATCGAAAAAGATAAATGAGAGACAATATTTCGCATTTAGCATTGTATATTTGCAATATCAAGCTGTCCTTTTCAAGGCAATAGAAAATTAGATTAATAAATTTTTTTGAGTAGTCCAATTTATTAAAAATTGATTTTTCAAGACATTCGCCATGCATGCAGTAGAAAAATAGATTTAGTAATGATATTATTTTTCAGGAAATTTCGTTTTAATACCTAGGCACTTGTTGTTTGGTTCAATCATTTGGAAGTTTCATTTGTTGGAAGTTGTATGCATTTTTAATAGTAGTAATATTTTTTTTAGTAGTAATATTTATTTCAAAAGTCTCCTGTTGTTGAGGACAATTGTTTTAAGGGATAACATTTGTTGTGTTGCATTCTCAAAGTCGAGTGGTTATATTCATTTTGAATATGAAGCCACACGTTGTTTGAATTATCCAACGGAGATATAATAAGCCGCCCGTCGTTCGACATAAATATTAAATGATAGAATGTGAAACCGCCCGTTATTTAGATGATTATTCAGTAAAGCTGACATTTATTCTTTCTCAATTTTGATTAAGGATTGCTCCATCATATAAGGGTTTTCTTTTCAAAAATCAATTTATCACCTTCGTACATATAAACTTCTTCATATGTTCGTCCTACTTAACTAACAAACTATAAGTCATAATTGTATAATTTTCCCATTAACATGAAATCTTTTAACTATTTATATCTGAAATATGCACCACGTTCATACACATGTCTACGTGGCATCTCTTATATACTATATTCGATTCTATTTTTGTAAATGAATCTAGAGAAATGCTCCAGTGGGCTCATAAAAATCATACCAAATAAAATAAATTAGTCCGACTAAAAAAAATTAAACCCTAATTGGAAAACTGGCTAGTATTGAAGGATATAATGTCAAGATGCCCATTATTTAGATGATTATTGAGTAAAGTTGTCATTTCTCGGTTACTTTATTTTTTAAATAAGAGAATTTTGACATATGATTGTTAACAATATATTGGTTATGACACATATCGTAATTCGTGAATAAAATAAAATTCACCAATAATTATATTATTTTAACAAATTAAATTAACGTAATCACATATTTTAATAATTTTATCATCACTCATGTAATTTTGTTGACTATAATTAACAGTCTCGTAATATGTTGAAATCACTTCATATTGGATCCTAATAATATAAAATCCTCACGAACTACGTTTGTAAATTAAAATGTGGTGTATCTTTTATATTGGTTGTTAGTTGGTGAGGTTTTATAAATAGTCGATGTGGGATAGTTAAAATTAAATAAAATTAAAGAATTATAAAAAATATCAAAGATACGTATAAATATGGAGATATATTATAATATGGTATATATAAATTGATTAAATTATTGTCTAATATAGCCAAAGCCACAAGAATTTAGGAAAATATTCAAGAAAAATCGAGATAATTCCAGGTAGGATTAGGATCCATTTTCGTATTATATATATATTGATTGATACTAGTTTGTATCCCGTCGAAATTCGACGGGTATCACTAATCATTTTATAATATATTTTATAAATAAAATGTTAAATAAATTTTTTTCCTTTACAAATATGTGACAATAATAAGTATTGATATACACTAAAATAATTTTAAAAACTTATTGGCCAATGAGTCATCTCAAAATTATTTTTATGTCTAATATATTGTGAAGTATCTTAACCTTATTGGTCAATGGTCACCTCAAAATTGATTTTGTGTCTAGTTAATATATTGTCAAGTGTCTAAAATCAAAAAATATATTATTTGTTACAAAAATTTGACAAATATATTTCAAATACTAATTGGCTTACAGGCCACCTCAGAATGCTCATTTTGTGTCAATAAAAATTTAATAATCATAGTCATCTATACATGCTAAAAAAAATAAAAAAATATATTTCAAAAACTTATTGGTCAACGGGCCACCTCAAAATGTCTATTTTGTGTCAATAAAAATTTGACAATCATAGTTATCTACACATACTAAAAGAAAATTTGAAAAAATTTATTGGCCAATGGGTCACCTTAAAATTAATTTTGTGTCTAACTAATTTATTGTAAGTCATTTTAAATTAATGTATATATATATAAAATTTGAGAATAATATTTTAAAAACATATTGGCTAACGAGCCACCCCGGAATGCTCGTTTTGGGTCAATAAAAATTTGACAATCATAAAATACCAATCTTATAGGATTTGTCATGAAAATATATTATAAAAAGATCTTATTTAGATATCTTATACTCCCTCCGTCTATATATTTTATTTTCATATTTATCTTATATTTAATTCTATATTCTATATATTAATAGAATTTCAAATATATAGAATTACGATAAAAATATGTATTTTGATATATTTGTAAGTTTATTTCGTAGATGTCCATCGTATTATTATAAAAATCACATATTTAATAAGATGTGATTTTTTAGTAATACTTGGTTGTTAGCGTTGATCTTAATATTATCGTAATTCAAATAAGATGTCCATCGCTAATATTATAAAAATCATATATTTAATAAGATGTGAATTTTAGTAATACTTGGTTGTTTGTGGATCTTAATATTATTGTAATTCAAATAAGATGTCCATCGCTAATATTATAAAAATCACGTATTTAATAAAAGGAAAAAATGCAAATTAAATCGTTAACTTTGTCTGATATTGCAAATTTACCGCTAACTTTCAATTTTTTCTAACAAATCGCTAACTTTTTAAGTAGTTCAATTTTCCCACCGATTAGGTTTCCGGCAAGGTCGGAGCTGACAAGGCAGTACACTGTGTTAATTTAATAATACACGTAGCATTTTAATTTTAAATAAAATCATTTAAGTATGAAACGACACAGTTTTGATGTGATATCAAACGACGTCATTTTGTGTAAAACAGAAAATGACGTCGTCTGGGTCAGCCCTAAACCCCCTAACCCATTCGCACGAAAATCAGTTCTGCAATCTCCAGTACTTCATTCGAAATCTTAACAAAAATTTCTCAAAATCAACTCGGAATCTTGTCGAAATCCAGTAGAGATCTTCTATACGTGAAAGGAGTTCACGAAGTTTGGAGGCGCGATTCCCTCAGTACTTGGCTGTTGTGAAGTCGGAAAAAGAGGAAGAGAGAGTCCGCCGTTGCCTCGATTTCTTTCTGTGAAATGGTGGTGGACAGGTATGGAGTTTTCCTCTATAATTTAATTGCAATTCGTTGTTTTTATTCTTGAATAGGGTTTAGGGTTGATTGTTAAATGATATTGTTTGGTTCTACAGTTTCAATGTAGAGCTGCTTTGAGAACTTGGGCTATTCTGAATGGCCACCCAATCACATTTAAGAGGTGTAGTAAGACTCAGATACAGGCTAGATGTAAGGACCCATGTGAATGGAAATGTTGGGGTAGCATGATGACAAGTGAAAAAGTTTTTGCCATTAGGTCCATTGGTGAGGCACACACCTGTCCCTTTCATGTCCATAATAAGCAGGCCAATTATAAGTGGCTTGCTAGACAATATTTGAAGGATTTTAGAGTAAGGCCTGTCATGGGTATCAATGAGTTCCACATGGGCAAGTGTTAAGATTACGAAGATGAAGAACGAGCCTTTGTCAATCGATGTCCGAATTTTTTTTCTTGAGGAGTTAAATTTTTTGGCATGAAAAAAAATTCCTAGAGAAATAAACATTAGAAAGACTCATTAGAGAAAATTTCTAAAGAGATAAATCATGAAAAAAATAAAACTTTTAAAGAGAGAAAGTGACGCAGAGAAAAAGAGTTAAGAGCATTAGTAGTAATGGATATAAAATATTTTTGAGTAACCAAAAAAAAAAAAAAAAAAGACAAATGCGCATACAATAAATAAATAAATTGGTTAAATAATGAGCGGTAGAAATAGATAATTTCATGAGTATGGACTAAATGACTATTCACATTGTGAAAGGAATTTCCATCAAAATATCATACCAAGCATCCCTAAATTCATAAAAAGACTGTATACGTAACAAGTCAGATTCAAATCATGCAGAAACAAAAGATTAGATGGTTAACCATAGCAAAAAAGCAACCAAGGTTCAAACACCACACGAATCCAACAGAAAAACATAACCACCTAACACACAAGATAACAGTACTAAAATTCTTGACCAATTAGCCCATTGGTCACTTAAACCATTCACTAAATCACTAACTCTTGCTAAGTCTAGTACTCTTCATTCTCATCGTCTTCCCCTTCTGCAGACTCTGCACCAACCTCCTCATAATCCTTCTCCAAAGCAGCCAAATCTTCCCTCGCCTCCGAGAACTCCCCTTCCTCCATGCCCTCACCCACATACCAGTGCACAAACGCACGCTTCGCGTACATCAGATCAAACTTGTGATCGATCCTCGAGAACACCTCAGCTACGCTAGTGGAGTTGGAGATCATGCAAACAGCCCTCTGCACTTTAGCAAGATCACCACCAGGTACCACAGTGGGTGGCTGGTAATTGATACCACACTTGAAGCCAGTGGGGCACCAGTCGACAAACTGAATGGTCCTCTTCGTCTTGATGGTGGCCACAGCTGCGTTCACGTCTTTGGGTACAACGTCTCCTCTGTACATCAGACAGCAGGCCATGTACTTGCCATGGCGAGGATCGCACTTAACCATCATGGACGAGGGCTCAAAGGCTGTATTGGTGATTTCAGCAACTGAGAGCTGCTCGTGGTAAGCTTTCTCAGCAGAGATAACTGGGGCGTAGGAGGAAAGCATGAAGTGGATTCTTGGGTATGGGACCAAGTTGGTTTGGAACTCGTTCACATCCACATTCAGAGCACCATCAAATCTCAGGGAAGCAGTCAGAGAAGAGATAACCTGCAGTTAACAACAAATTATTCAGTCAGTTGACAGTTCAATTGATCGCCAAACTTTCAAGAATTGCAGAAATGCACTAATTTGTACCTGAGAAATGAGCCTGTTCAGATTGGTGTAAGTGGGCCTCTCGATGTCAAGAGATTTACGGCAGATATCGTAAATAGCCTCATTATCAAGAAGCACAGCAACATCAGTGTGCTCTAGAAGGGAATGGGTGGACAGCACAGAGTTGTAAGGCTCGACAACAGCAGTTGACACCTGAGGGGAAGGGTAGATGGTGAAGCCCAACTTTGACTTTTTCCCATAGTCGACAGACAGCCTCTCAAGCAACAGAGACCCAAGACCAGAACCAGTTCCACCACCGACTGCATGGAAGACAAGGAACCCTTGCAGTCCGGTGCAGTTATCAGCCAGCTTGCGGATCCTATCAAGGCAGAGATCCACGATTTCCTTGCCAATGGTGTAATGACCTCTGGCAAAGTTGTTTGCAGCGTCTTCCTTGCCACTGATGAGTTGCTCAGGGTGAAATAGCTGGCGGTAGGTGCCAGTGCGCACCTCATCAATCACAGTAGGCTCAAGATCGACAAACACTGCACGTGGAACATGCTTTCCAGCACCAGTCTCGCTGAAGAAGGTGTTGAAGGCATCATCACCTCCTCCGACAGTGTGGTCACCAGGCATTTGTCCATCAGGCTATCACACAATTCAACAATCAGTAAAAAAAAATAGTGCAGCTCATGAACACTAATACACTCATATTAAATCATTATCTAAAATAGATTAATCGTGAAAACATAACACACAAACTAAATCCATCACGCAACTTCATATTAGGCAAAATCTGCTAGATTTAAGGGGAAATAGACCATACACATCTGAAGCAAGTGAACATAATTAGGCACATTCTTAAGCAAACCGAAGAACAACATCAATACATTTTAAATCAACTACGTCTGATATTGATCAAAACCATCACTCTAGCATAAAGCGGCACGATTCTAAACGAAAGCAATTAAGCAATATATAACTAGATCCGACGAAAGAAGTTCTTCAGATATAATCAATTCGCATAAATCAAGCACAATCCAAAATGAAATACAGAACAACGAGAAAACACCTTGAATCAAACAGATCTGATAAAAGACGAACAAAAACATTTACATCAGAACAAAAGCACCATTATCCAGCAACTAGATCCAATGTATGTCCGCCAAACAACGAAACGTTCATAAACACAGGCAGATCTACAAACTTTAAACCTAAAATAGCCAACGGAAAGCCAATCGGAAGATTAAACCGTATAATAGACGGAAAAATTGAGAGAAATCACCTGGATTCCATGTTCGAGGCAGTACAGCTCCCAGCAAGCATTTCCGACCTGGATACCGGCCTGACCGATGTGGATTGAAATGCACTCTCTCATTTTCGGTGTGCGATGAAGATCCGAAGAGAAATCGAAGGAAGTTTAAAACGGGAGAGAAGAACCAGGGCGTTTACTATGAACGTCTCTGGAGGAAAATGAGCAGTTTTGGATCTAGGGTGAAAGTGGGAGGTAATTTATAACTGCTGATGGTAAGGCACAAAATGTGGGCGTCATTTTCACTACTCCAATCTAGGGCTCGGATTTTTTTGAATTTCGAATTTTTATAATTTGGTAACTAATTTTACAGCTGGATGGTGACCGTTGGCGCCTCTATTTTTTTGCGTGAGGATGAGTTTGAAATTTGAATTTTGAAATTCTGGATAAATACTACCCGTTTTTTGGGATCCGGATCTTGATCTTTTGTGTGGATCTTAATATTAATTTAAGCACAAATATTTGGACTCTGATCAAGATCTGAGGTTTCTTGGGTGAATTTTTTGTAAGGCAAATATTGGGCTCAACTTCTTTCAAGAAACAAACTATAAAACGTCGCGTTTACTTTGACGTGGAATAAGGTATAAAGGTGTATAAAAGTTATATCTACTACGGAGTATTTTAGATTTCGTTATTTTGATGTATAAAAAATCTAGTCATACTGTATAGAAATTTAGAACATGCTTGTATATTATCTCATGGTATAATATTTTACATATGAAAATTATACGATAATTTTATACCATTTTTTTATTAGTTTTGTAAAAGACCTATCTACCCTTGCATACCCTTATTTTCCTTACTTTTATCATATTATCTCGATGATAGATTAGGATTAAGTTAGATTCTTAAATAACATAGGCTAGCTGATTTTTTCTTTTCTTTTTCCTTTTTTTTTTTTCTTTTGTATGGATAGGCTTGTTGATATTGAAGTTACACGAATATATTATCATTTCAAACAATTTTCTTTTAAAATATTTTCATCTCACCATAATCCACAAAACCAAACCCAAAAAAAAAAAAAAAACATACGTCCAAAATTAAGGTATGTAGACCTATATATACTTTTGTAGGCCCAAATAAAAAATTTCTACATGTCATGAGATGGCCCAAGCATGAGTATGTGCAAAAATTATTGATTTACAATAATGGAACATGTAAATATCTCTAAAGATTTCATAATGCAACTTTTTTTTTGGAGAAGGCATCTTTTTTTTAATTTATTATTTTAAGCCAAAAAATTTTTTAAGGAAATGTTGTGGTGGTGAGATGAAAGGCAAAAGGGATGTTGATGCAAGAAAGATTAATGAGTGTTTGGTGAAGTGTCAAAGGGGAGTCTATTCAATATTTGAATGGTCATCACTAACAAAGTTCACTCCCCAATTACAACTACTCATGCCCACTTATCAAACTTTGCAAAATTAATGTGCCCTACATGTCTACTCAAGATATACATGAAAATTATGCTATATCCATCACCTCCATCACTTTGAGCTACCATTTGGCCCAATCTTGTTTGAGGTAATATAAAGATCAATCCCAAGTGGAAATGATAATGTATAGAATGTGTAATCAAGGTCATAAAACAAGTCACATTTGGAATCATCTTTTATTTTGGGTTAAATTACATCATATTAATTCTTGAACATTGTTTTATTTCCTCTCATTCTAGTATTATGTATAACGTATCAAATTAACTCAAAACAAATACTGCTCACAGTGCGCATTGGATAAATTTAAACTTCAAATTACATAGGAAAAAACATGTGTGATAAATTCAAACATACATAGACATTTGAAATTGTCGAACTAAAAGTATTTTAGGCAACGAGCAGACCATTTGAAGGCCATCCCTAAAGAGTTATAGATTTAATTGTAAATGTTATTTTTAAAGTGCCAACAAAAAAAAAAAAGAAAAAAAAAGAAAAAGTAAAAAATCTATAAATGGAAGCTAAATTATTACAATGATAGATCATAAGCAATTGTCAAAAGAAGAGGGGCACGCCAAGCAATCATTTCATCCTTTAAAATGCAAAGGATTTGTGAATTTCTGTGTCAAGAATTCTGCAAATTCTATAGGTTCATGATAATGGATCTTAAAAATGGAAGTAAAAGTAATCTTCTTTAGCCGATTTGTATAAGAAGATAAATTTTTTCGACATTAATAATCTATTTTCTACTTTTGAATTGGACCCATAACACATGGCCAGGGTAGTTCAAAAATGTGGCTCAAATAATTTATTTATTTACACTTATGGTGGTCCAATTTCTATAATATATGATAGTCTTTAAATCTTTTCTTACTTTGCATCTCTGGATTTCAGCTTTTCTTTGCTATCTTAGCGTTTAATGTACTTGTTTATGGGCTTCTTCATCACCTCTATATCTCCTGCTTTTTGGCTATAGATATATTGTAATATCATTGATATCATTTTTGAATATAAGGGCGTGTCATTTTATATATATTAAAATTTGTGGTTAGCAATTTATAGAATATATTTAGTAAAAACTAAGATGTTACGGGCAACTGAGACTAATTAAACTTCTCTCAAATTTTTTTTTTTTTTTTTTGTAATTCTAATAACAAAGTAAAATATACTTAGGTAACATATAAGATACTCATGATTTTATTCCGACAAGTATTTTCTTGAAAATGTTCAAATCTTATAAATCACTAAAAATAATAAAATAATTTTCAAAGCAACATAGTTTTTAGAATCTTAAAAAAAAAAAAAAAAAAAAAAGTTTTTAGAATCTTGAATGAAGCTTCATAGCCACTAACTAAGCACATGGCTAGAAAATATAACCCTACATAACCTGCTAATATAAAAATATGATTAATATATTTAACCATGGCTTAACCTGCTAATAGAAACATATAAAAATATGATTAATATATTTAACCATGGCTTACCTGTTGTCCCCAAAAGCTGCTACACCACAACCAATAAAGCCTACTTCATTCGATTAAAAACACTAACTCTTAAAATAAAATTAAATACTTTTGATTAGTACTAAAAAACATTAATACTTTTAATTACACTTTTAAAATTATAACTTTAAGAGAGACCAGAGGCAGCCAAGCACGAAATAAGTCAATCTTTTGTCGAAGGATTAGCAGACCATTAGGGTCTATTTTGTGACCTAATCTTACTTAAACTTGTACTTTGTGCTGTTAATTAAGAATATGATTATTGGCCCTCATTTTATGATTCTTTTCACACTGATTAAGCCTAAATTTCAAATCACGTATCTTATTTTTAGTACCGATCGCGAGTAGGTTTTAATGATTTTTTCTGATTTTGATTCTCTCACTCTCTTGGCTTGACGTGGGGTTGGCCCGAAAATTTGAGAGCTCTACTTGCAAATGTAATAGTAGGGGTGACAAAGTTGGCCGGGCCGGCCCGGTGGCCCAGCTTGGTTTCAGGCTGGGTAGTGTATTAGGACTGATGGGATTTAGGGCCGGGCCATACTGCCCAAAAATGATAAAGAAAAGTCCGGCGGGCTTGCCCTGCCTCGGTAATTTTTACACTAAAAGGACAATTTTGGGCCGGCCTGGTAAAAATTCGTGAGGTCTTAAGCTTGCTTGATTTTAACCAAAAGCCCGGTCAGGCCCACTGGAGTATTATTATATATATTTCTACCATATAAATATATTAAAACTCGTGTCGACTCTTCATATGCAAATTTTTAGTGGACAAATAGAGTGTTAAATTTGGAGTAAAACTATCAATTTTTTTTGGAGCGAGCCCTCATCGGGCCAAGAGAGAGAGAGGATCAAAATCCGAAAAATTTAATACTCAATTACAAGACTCGTGATATTTCGATAGGGTGGTTATGTTAGTGAAGTTGTGATTAGAGTATGATTGTAATTTCATTAGGCCTAACGTAGTTATATTGAACCATGCATTAATCATAGATTGGTGTTGGATTAGGTTAATGAATTGTTGGAATAATTTCCAAAAGATATATGCTACCCTATAGGCTATAGCTATCACTCTAGCTAGTTAGGTCTATAGATCTATGGACCATTCTATAAATATAAGTATATATCCCACTTATTTATGTGGCAAATTCTCGGCCCATGCATGAAATCTATAATATTGTACGTTTTCTTCTCAAGAATCCACATTTTGATAGTTTTTTACATTGTAGCCATGCAAATTTTATTTCTTAAAGAAATAGACATGCATGGTTGTCATATTTCATAATTTAATCATATTCCATTCGTTTCTTTTTCAGATTTAATAAGATTGTAGTTTAACATTTATAAATATTCATGTTTATCTTCCGAAATTGGAGCTGTAAAGATATTACAGTACATCAAAATTTGTATTAAAAAAGGTACATTTTGATGATAGAATATACTCCCTCTGTCCATGATGCATATGTTTATAATCTTTCGACGTGTATTTTTATGTGTCGAAAAATTAATATTAAGATAAAGTTTAGGTCTCACTTAATATTATACATTAGACCGAAAATTTATCGCAACATCCACTTTGCACATTGCAATATGTGTTACATTGAAAGATTATAAATAGATATATTATTGATAGATGAAGTATTTAATAGTGGTAATAAGGGGTTGACTTGGGGCACATTTAATTTGCATGATATATTTCACAGGTTTGTATTTTTTTTTTAATGAACCCCTAGTGTTCTAGCGCTTGCCTTTGTTGAGCACTGTTACAAAAACTAATCACAAAAAAAAAGGTGATGTTTATAAAATAAATTAATATCCAACACTACAAATTGCTACAGTAAATCAATAATTGAGGTGCATAAGATGACAAGAAGGTTTTATCACAAGACAATTGTCATTGTAAACAAACAATCCTATTTATTATCATGATCCCGTGCTTGCCGCTTTAAAGTATAATGTACTAGTAACTAGTGAATAAATTTTGGCTTATTGATTTGAATATATCACAATTAATTTTATAATAAACTCGTGTCTTATGTGATTAATTAGCAAATTACTGCACATAAGTAAAGTATATTAAAAAAACAAAAAGTAAAGTATATTGTACCATTAATATATTTAATCTACAAATTAAACTGTAGTTTGTAGGATTAAAACTTCAAATATATACTCTTTTTTTTTCAATCATGAATGTGGTTTGCAATGCATAAAGTCCGGATCAGAATCCTTGATGCCCTTTAATAATTGGTACTCCGTATATCAATATTTGGAATTAATCGCAATTTATATATAATCGATGTGACTCTGCCTAACTAGAATTGTTCTTCACCTTTGAGCACATGTGTTGTTCCCTCCAATTATACTACATGCTTAATAGTAACATTTAGAAACTATAAATGAAATCGACTAGGAAACTACTAATCTATATGAAACAACAACATACTAACTATAAACTAATATATAGCCAATAACGATATATAGGCTTCATAAACATTAGACATATGCTTAAATAGCCATGAATTATAGCTTGGAGAACATGATATTAATCCTAAAAATTAAGTATATGTCTCATGCTTATTCATCCAAAATAATCAACTAAATAACTCATTTCCTTAGTTTGTATTTTATTTTAGAATCACGAGTAAAAAAAGAATAAAATACCCATGCAATTTGTGTAACTAAATTTCACAAAACCCTTTTTTTTGTAATTTTCTAAATTCGCACACAACGCTATGCGTTTTTCAAAACTTGTAGGAAACACTATTGTGTTTTTCGAAGATAGTTTGGGGGGGGGGGGGGGTGAGTTTTTAACGCAATTTTAATTTCTTTAAGTTTCTGTAGTACATATTATCGCGTTGTAATTTCAAAGCATGTGTAAACTTTCTTACAATTTTGTATCGTTTATGTGTCAAATAGGCTTACAAGTTACATAAAATATTAACTTCAAAAACAATACTCCAATTTTCCTTAAATTAATATTACAAGCTAAGAGAGAGGTGTTGAGATGAGGGTTTTTTCTTCTTTTTTTTTCTTTTTCTTTTCTTTTAAGAACAAAAGATGTTGAGAATTGCGATGTTACATGCAAAAGGAATGGAAGAAAAATACAAGGATTAGATTGGTGAAAGTTTAGGGCGATGTTTGGTTTGATTACGCTGCTCAACTAAAAACAAACAAGGCAAGTCCGCATCAGTGCGTAAAATCTATGCATGGATTTCAGATTCGTTGCATTTTTAGTTGACGTGCCAAACGAGACTTTATTGTTTTAGTATCATTTAACTATAGAAAGGGGTCGGAATTGAATTATTGAGAAAATGAAGGGCCTCTAGGGAAATATCACAAGTAGAGAAAGCGATATATGTCTAACTTAAATTGTAGAGTCTATTATCACGTGTGACACTATTGCTGGACTATTTTGGAGTTTTTGTATTGTCATTATTCCAATTTCCTACGACTTTTGCTGCAATTATTTAATGAACTTTGAATTCTTCAGTTTTTTTTTTAAATAAATAAATAAGTTGGACGTATTTTTTATGTTTCATTGCATTCAATTCAATTTGCATGAAAACGAAGTATGAGACGTAGCGCAAGTGTAACATACAAATCTCATGCCGAATAAAATTAATATCGATATATTTTTTTTCTAAATCTAACTGATAATTATGTTTAAGGGCCAAAAACATCCACACAAGCGGACACCAAAAAATAGTACCGATAAATAATAGGTTTATTTCTAAATATCTATATCGATAACAAAAATAACCATACAATGACAAAATATAAAGACTCTTGATTAGTTTTATAAGGTGTTATTTTCTTGTTTTAAATAAAAGAAAACAACGTTCTCGAGTTTTGAGTACCATCTTGAGTGCATGAGTATGTAGTGTTGTAATTTAAAATATATATTCCACCATTCCATTCTTAAGGAGCCCATTTAATTGAAATTGAATCGATTATAATATCCAAACGATTCCTTATAAGCGAAAAGAAGAAAGTATCTATATATATATGAAAGTTCTATTTACTTTGACATAAAAAAGAAGTGTAATTATAGCTGTCACATTGTTGGGCCGAGCCCGACGAGCTTTTGACTTAAAGATAGTTGGCACGGCCCCAAAACCTATCAGGCCTAAAAACTTAGGGTGTGTTTGGTGAATAAGACGAACCAAGATGAGAGAGATCATCTTGGTTCATCTCACTGTTTGGTAACCAACTAAAATAAACTGGAGGGCCCGAGATGAATACAAAGCCCGTTGATATTTTACTATTCCGCCTTGTTTAGTCATCTCACGTTTTTGGTCGGATGAGTTAAACTCATTGAAACAGCAATACAACACTTTCTCTCTCTTACTATTTTACCCTTATGTATTTATACGATTTCAAATAATAATAATAATAATAATAATAATAATATAATAAAAAAATAATAACAATAATAGTAATAATTATAATAATAACAAGAATAATAATAATAATAATAAATAATAATAATGTAATAAAATAATAATAATAGTAATAGTAATAATAATAATAATAAATAATAATAATAATGTAATAAAATAATAATAATAATAATAATTATTATTATAATAATAACAAGAATAATAATAATAATAATAATAAAAATAATAATAATAATAAATAATAACAATAATAGTAATAATTATAATAATAACAAGAATAATAATAATAATAATAATAATAATAATAATAATAATAATTATTATTATTATTATTATTATTATTATTATAATAAATGGTACTATTTAATGCAGAAAAATGATATATTATTCCCCCAATGGTGGATACTTTTGTTGTTTTTTTTATTTGATATATTTTTTTAATGTCTATCGTTGTTTTATATTCTAGTGGCATAAATTAATATAGAAGTACAGTAAAACCTCCTTATAGTAATACTCTATATAGAAATAACCTCCCTATAGTAATAAAAAATATGGTCCCGACTCGGGACCCGTTATATTTAAGAATAACCTCTACATTGTAATAAAGCATATTTTTCGGTCCCGTCTTAAGGATTTATGCCTCCATATAAGAATAAATCACAATTATATATAAAAATATATATAATACCATTACACAAAATTTAAATGACATAAAATATTTATTTATGGTTGATTGTGAGAATATTTTAATTTTATGGTTGTCACTATATCCTTCAATTTGCGTGTACGTAATAACTTATCTACATATACACCCTATTGTTGAAGCCAAAAGGATTCCAACTTAACAAGGTGAATGCATAGTTTAGTCAAATTTATATTAATTAAGTACATGAATATGCTAAATATATCTATGTGATATAATATTTAATTGAATATTTTTTATAAAAATAAATTAATTTTTGTATGTAAAACTCTACATAAGAATAACCTCCCTATAGTAATAATTTTTTTCGGTCCCGACGATATGACTGTATAGAGGTTTTACTGTAATTGAGTTTTGATTCTTATTTATTTTGTAGATTTGATGATTTATATACTAATTTCTATGATATTAGAATATAAAACAACAAAAATTAAAAAAAAATAATATCAAATCAAAAAATGATAAAGATACCCACGAAATTGTCCATTATTGGGGAAGTAGCATGTCATTTCTCGTGCAATGCATTATACTTTGGCAAACGATCATGTCCTTCAAAATCTTGAAGAGTTTTGACCTTTTATGTTTGAAAATTTTGCCTTAAGGGCATACTTGTCTTTAACCAAAAATTTGCCATCTCAATATAAATTTAATTTATATGTAAGTGTACAAGAGGCATGTCAGCTATCATTAAAACCCACTTTATTTAACATGCTTTTGCCAGAACCATTTAATTTTGTTTAAAGAGTACCCAAATAAAATAATCATAATACTAATTCTGGTGTTATTATTCCTGTATTCGTTGGATTGTTTAGTACGTGCGCTTTCTATTTTTTATTTATTTATTATTTTTGTTGTTGTTGTATCAAATCAAATACGGAGTAAATTAATAAACCGAGGAGGAAGAAACCGCATATTTTGCTTCTTTATTCACTTTTGTCCTTGGTGGTTTATTATCCTCCTTTGTATTCTACAGTATTAATTTTTCGCCTCTTGAACTTTTATCTTTATTTATCTTTGACCCCGTTTTCATTCTTTTTTAATCCCCTCCATATACGGAGTACTGTACTTAATTACGTATTTTCTTACGTCCATTTTTTCTTATGAAAATAAAGAAATAAAATAAAAATGTTCAAGATACATTTGGGGCAAAATTCATATTTCTACAGTACAAAGAAAAAGGTAAGATAATTAAAAGGCACATGTAGACAAAATTCCATATTTTTTTTATTTGAAACACTTCTACTAATATTATTGATCCAATCCATACCCTAAATAGATTTTGGGTGCTAAATCACAAATACACTCACACGGGTGTATTTTTTTCTGTGTCAAAAAATAAATGTCAAGATAAAATTTAAATTCCATTTAACATAATGTATTATGCACTACATAAAGTAAGGGCATCCACAGTACGTTGAGCTCTCAGGCCACCGAGACCCCCTTGCGAGCCCCTTTGTGCTGCCGAGCCTTGGAGAGAGTCCGAAGGGCTCGTTGGAGCGAGACAACGAGAGAGCCCCAACGGTGACATCATAATGATGTCAAAATGTTTTTTTTTAATTTGAATATTCGGTAAAAAAATCAAAATTCAATAGTACCATTGGGGCATGAACGGTCATGTGGCCAATTTATTTTTATTTTTTTTATTTTTTATTTTTTTATAAATACTATGCTCCCTCATTTAAATTTCACACCTTCTAATCAAAATCATCCTCATTTTTTACATATCTATCCTCAATTTTTCCATGTTTCTCTTCAAAAATTTCATAAATTTAACATGTATTCATCAACCTCTTCAAGCGACTCCACTCCTCCGACGAAATAAACACTATGTTCGAACAACTTTAAAAGGGTTCGATCTTATTACGAAAATAAGTCAAGCAAAGAAGAAGAAGAAGAAAGCCTCCGAACCGAAGCGCCAAAAAGAGTTCCAAACAAGCAATACATTGATCGAGAGCCCAAAGATAGTCTGTGTAATGGAGGCAATTTTGGGATGAGGCTCTCTCCACCTGAAAAGCGAGAGAGAGCCCCATGTTGGGGCTCAACACTGTGGATGCTCTAATAATACACTATATTAAGTGTAATTTAAACTTTATCGTAATATTCACTTTTCATCACATTGCAATATGTGCTGAAAATTTTAAACATGCATATCATGAACGAAAAGAATATATAAATAGAATAATACTCAATTGGTATAGGATATAGATAATTGTCAAAGACAATCAAACCTGAGTTTCAAAATGATACAATCACATACACTAATCATGTTTTCTTTATGTTATTAACCCCCTTATTCTATAGATGCACAAAATATTCCCTCAAAAAAAAAAAAAAAAAGCACAAAATATAAAAATAGATAATTGTAAATGTGGATGCCTAGATACTAACCCTTCTCTGCAAATACAAAAGCTAGTAGACATTATAGACAACTACTCATAAACAAAATGTGGAATTTAATGTTTTTTGTTTTTCATAAATTTCATCAAAACCATAATTAGACAAACTTATCAATAAACCCATGCCACATAACTGAAAAATCAATCCCGACAATCTTAAATTTCAATCCTAATTATTTGTTAATAGCATGTGACATACTAATGAATTTTATTCATGAATTCTCTTGAACTATTTTGCTCGATTATTGTCGTATGGAAAAAACAAAAATATTAAATATGTATCCATTTTAGACGATAAATGCCAGGATTGATTAAATTTCCTCCATTTGTGCGTGTGTGTGTGTGTGTGAGAGAGAGAGAGAGAGAGAGAGGGAGAGTCCAAACGGGATTCCTCCAACATCTTTAACTATAACGCAGGTGAATGGTTTGGTTGGGTTGCAGAATATATTTAATGCAAAAAATTTATAGCTCCACTTT